>JAQIXW010000009.1:0-100973 GCA_034700685.1 Willowsia buskii | reverse complement strand
TTTTATGCATATTTAAACGTTTAAATCATCACTTAAGTAATTAGTGGAGAGATCGATTCTCGGTAAAAGGTGGAGTGGGTCTTCTTCTATGAGATGGGGTGGCATGTTGTTTGTTTGCGCCATCCAAAGAACTGCAATTGTTAAAACTTTTGGTCAATTTTAGGTAAAGAGGTAATTAAAAACCAGTTTCGATCCTTTCGTTGGGAATTTCCAAGGAAACCATAAAACTAGAAAGGAGCTAAATTCCGATCAGATCTCCAATCACCAAAGAAAAATTTTGTTTGCTGGCAAACCATACGAATGATGAATGTTTAAATATATTGCATGCTTAAATATATTTTATTTTACAGAGTATTGAAAAGTGTGGACATAGCAAATGGCAGTGTTTGACTTGAGTGCGTATTTATTACTGCATCCACACCCAACAACCAGCCATCAATATAATATTTTCAAGCTGAATATGATTGTGCAATGCCATCAGCATTTTTTATGGATTTACGGTGATGATGGTTTCACCTTAAACTCCCACTTAATTTTTACGACATTTTGCAATTTAATGGGAATAATGGCCGGGGCAAGTGCATTGCCAAGGAGAATGGAAACGACATAGAGAAAATTGGAGACTGGTTCATCACCACTTGTGTTAGTGTAAACTTGCTCACGGACAAGAAGTCCGTTCACGTTTAAGCTTAACATTGAAACCTGCAACTGTGAGTAGCCACACCACTACTCTTTGTTTTTGTCTCTCAGAGACTCGGTGTTTGTTCCCCAGCTCTCGTCTCCTCCTCTTTCGTCTCCTTTGCCAAAAATCAATTCTCAGTTAATTTCATGGATTTTTGAGCAGAGAAAATGGAAACTCGTTAGTGTCATCACCAAGACCATGCTCTCTCGTGTCTGCTCACTTGTTCTCATCAAGAGAGAGAGAGAGAGAAAGGCAAGAGTTGTACTTCTTTTCACCTCTCTCGTCTTTTTGTCTCTTCACCTAAATTGCGCTCTGAGTGAACAGAAACTTGGTCAAATACCATACAGTCGAGAGAAATCACTACAGGAAAGTGACGTTAGCCAACTCGATAAACGTTTCAGATCCACTTCTGATTGTCCAGTGCATTGCAAGCTGACAAAGTGTAACAAGTTTTCCTTTCCTAAGGATCATCATCATTTCCAATCCTTTTTTTCTTCCTTTCAAGCACTCTTTAAATGTTCTTCTTATCATGTTTTCCTCCAATACAATGCGCATATTTGTTATTATTTTCTGCTTTCCAGGACCACTCGTTTTTTGACTTTTGCTAAATGTCCTCGCTGCTTTTGCTACTGATGATGATATACAAGAGGAGAAAGATGACGAGGATCATTACGACTAATGCTTATAGAGAAGTAGCATGTGAGCTGGTTTTGCTGGAACATGCTTGGACGTCTCTTTTCCTTTGAAACTGGCTTGTGTGTGTGTCATGAGTAGTAGTGGTATGGCGCTTTGTTGTTGGTGCTTGCTCGAGTTTTCCAGGAGAGAGAACCAGTGAAACGAGGAAAGCATAAGGAAGTAAAATAGCAAAAAAAAAAAGAGTTGGAGTCGAGTCGAGTGAATAGAGCTCGTTATATTTTTTCCACTTGACTCGGCTCGTTATACATACTTTGATCCTCAAAGGGAAGGAGAGAGAAAGGAGACTCTGAAAAGAGAGAGTAGAAAATTATAAGTCTGTTTTGCAGTGTGTGTGTGTGCGAAGGAGTAGTAAAAGTTGTAGCATAAGTTAACATGCAGAGTGGAGACAGAGAGAGAGAGGCCATATATGATTCCCTCTTTTATCTTTGTACTTGTACACATCCAAAAACGAATTCTAGCCACCACCAAAACAACGGCCTCTAATTAATGGAATTGATGAACAGTGAACAGGCGGAGTAGCGGTATCGGTGGTAGAGGCCAAAGTAATGCATATACTTTCTTTTTTTCTCTCCTCCTCCCTCCACACTGACTCCTCTTGTAAAATTATCATTTTATACTCAGCAGTGCATGATGTGATTCTAGTTGTGTGTCTGTGGGAAGCATAAAAATCAGGGAATGTCCGAGTTGAAGGTTATTCGCTTTTGTAAAAGACAGTTTTTTGAGGAATCGGCGTGTTTGAGAATTGAGAACAGGGAGTTTGGTGACGGTACGTGCTGAGGCAAGGCTAATCTGAGATTTGCTAGAGAGAAGATGAATGCGAGGAGATAACTTAGTAGTGACATAATAATGCGGGAAATTGTCAGGGATAGTCCAATTCTTTTCCCTTTCTTTTTCCTCGCATCTGATTTAATAATGTATTGACTAATCCTCTCAGTGGTAAAATAAGCACAAACAGACAAATGCGAGCAGTCTGACAGAGTTTTTAGAACCACCTGTCTCCCCATCTCAGCCAGCACCATACACCACTCCACCACAAGCAGGCAAGTGGAAGAAGGAAAAGTGGGATTATCGAAGCCTGAGAAAGTGAAATGAGCGTGTTTGCTTGTTTGTGTGATGGTGTACTGGACTGAAAAGGAACTGTAGCATTATTATTTTTTGTCATCTCTCCAAATTTGGAGATAATGTGATGCGAAGGAGAATGAGTACAAGCTTACATGGAGTTAGATTAGGGAATAATTTGGACATTGGGAAGGAGCCATCTGCAACCTGCCGGTTTCACTGCTGGTGTACAAATGCATTCGTAATGATCACTTGGATTGGCTTGACTTGTTGGTTGTTCCATCTGGGTGGAAGATGTATTTCTACCTATATGGCAATCGGATAGTTGAACATTAATAGGGACAAATTGAAGTAAAAAAAAGTACGACAATAGTTTTTTTTGTCTTGGTTTCCTTACAAAAGCAACTTGTTTCATTTGTATTTCTGAGTTTACCAGGTACCAAGTTCTAGCTGATCAGTTGTCATTTTTTGTTGTTGTTGTTGTCAGTTGTTCTTTGTTGTTCTGGTCGAAATGGTACATGACAGGGGGACAAGTAGACAAGCAGGTTGGCAGTTGTGGTTATACATCACATGCAGTTTGTAGGGTGCACTGTAATGCACACAAGTTCACGACCACCTCAAAACAAAACGGTGATCCGGTCCGTGTCCACCACTTTTGATTAGCGTGAATAAAAAAAGAGGTACATGGCGACTATTGTGTGTGGATTTCCCCTTTTGTCTTACCACCGGACTTTCACAGTAATAATGGCTCTATTGTCTTTTTTGTCGTCTGATTTAATTTTTTTCTTCTCTTTTTGGTTCTTCTGCACTTGCAATGCAACAAGGTAGGGATGGATCTCGTCATGGTGTCCGTCACTCAAGTAAAATAATGGACAAGAATAAAATATGACATCATAATAGTGTGTGTGTCCCATAGGAAAAAGGGTTGATGGTCGGTATGTGACTAGAGACTTGGGAACATGCATGGGAACATTCCTCGCTTACAAGTGCATGACCACAAGTCAGGTATTCATGTTCATGTACATCATCTTTACAAGATGGACACATTCTCATTTCAGTTTCGATTTATTGCAGTAGATTAGATTGAGAATTGAATGAAAAAGCCAATTGAATCAATGGAAAAATAATGTGCCAATGAATGAAATGTCTGTGTATTGTTATCAATCGACATTAATTATTAGTTCACTATTTGAAATGCCGCATACAAGGTACCGTTTTTATTTGATATTTTTTTAAATGTACTTTTATTCACCGACAAGTACCCATAACATCTGTATATCAATCTGGTCCCTGTTGTGAGTGAGTCAAGCACGAAGCACATAAAGATGATCTGGTAAAAGGCACTGTCTCAAGATTAAAACCAGTTTCCAAGAAAACAAAACAATTTGACAACGTCTCAACATAGATTTTTGTGAATTGAGAGTTACATTCTTCTATGCCTCGCGATCTAATAAATTTAGACAGTTGATACGGATGAGCACTTGTTGGGTTTTATTAAAATGACAAATGGCAACAAAAACCATATACCTAAGCCAAACTATGAGGATGAGACACAAGCGGTATCAAAACGAAAGTAATTTGTACCTTTCAAAGGCGTATAAGCGTCTCTACCTCGATTTTATGCGAGATATGTTTGCAGATGGCATCGACAGCGTCACGTGTCGGTACATCCTCAAATAAATTGATGGAATGTTGATCTCACATATGAGATGTAACGAGAAGGGTAAGAGACTGCAAAAATTATGGGAGGTAGCTGAGAAGATTGTAAAAGGATTAGATCAAGCCTCCTAGTCCCTGTCTCTAAAACTGACTCCAGCCCTCGCTTTCATTTCAATTCTCCCAAATTTGAATGTCTGTCGCATCCGAGCCCTCTGTCACCCGTTCGTATCCATACCAAGAGTCCATCATCTTTGCTTTTACTACCTGTCGCATATTTTTTTCTACATGAAACATTATTTAAAAGGAGGCATGTCACCCAGCCAGCACACAGTGCCAATAAATTCACCGCTTATTGCAAAATTCATGCGAAATTCCACTGAATCCATATCACCGTCATGAAAAGTTGAAATTGCTTGTCTTGACATTTCAATACAAAATACATATCATTTATGTAGTAATTTAAAGACTTTATAGCTACAACCACTTGCTGACTCATCGTATTTCCCAGCAATATATTTCTCCACCAAATTTATTTTATCTTGTTTTTGTCGCCTTTCATGATTCATATTAAAAAATATCTGCGTGGTACGCAGTAAGAAACAACATAACCAGCAAAAAAAATTAATCTTTACAGAATGATAAGAAATGGCATTAATCTTGTGATTGTTCTTCAGTACATGGATGTTATGGTTGATGTTGTTGTTGGTAGCGTAAATGAGAAATGAGGAAGGATAAACGCAGTTCTGGGAAAAACAACAGCGACTCATCGCTGCATCTCTAACTCCGTGACTGACAATGACAACTACCTTCTCATATCATATAACTCAGGGTGCAATAAATTCTTTGACTAGATGAATACAAAGAAACGAAAGTAATTGAGAATTGAGGATTACATTTGTTTGGATCATAAATGGGATCTTGGTGTTAGTGACTTTACAAAATAATCAAGGTGATGCTGCAATCTGTCCCAAAACTCAAACCAAAGCAATCTTCCTTCTTCTATTTACCACTTACCTTTGAAAGCAGCAAAAACCGCTGAATATCCATCCCACATCGGTATTTTATACAATTTTGTCTACTCTACACATTTTTGTGGTTTTGGGAGATTTGATGGAATTTTAGCGAGAATTACTGGGAAATATGATGATTATTACAGGCCACTATGAAAGAGACAGAGGGCGACAGAGTGTGGGGCTCCATTTCATATTACATGGTGTAGTTGCGGTTATGATGATCGCATAAGTGGGAAAAGCTTTACCAGGAGAAAAGGGGAATGAGATATTTCGTTAGGTAGCTAGCCAGAGAGAGATACATCATGCTGGAATCCCCATACTCTCGACCTCATGTCAACCATGTCCTTCATCTGTCCCAAAAAACAGTCAACCAGCTTGCCCCACTACTGCAGTGTACACCAGTACTCCACAGTTAAAGCTCCCTACACACTTCATCTCTCCATCCAGCCATGCAAAAGCTGCAACGACAAGCGCTTGGGAAATGTCCGTTTCTGGTACAGCCTGCAACCAAGATGTCTCCCAGACTAAGAATGTTAAATCGCTGAAAAATGACGAATTTTCAGAAAATCTTAGCAGACAAAATATTTGTGGAAGCTTGCTGCCTAAAAAACTGTTATGATGTGAGATGTGTGGGGCCCTTGTTTTTTAGAGTAGAGACATGTACGTTCTAATAGGTATCAGGTATTTGACTCGACAAAGTGAATGAATTTGATGGGAAACAAAAAGAAATGAAGATGACGTTTCTTGAGACGCTAGTTCTCTTATCATTTCCCCTAGATCAGATCAGTCACATCCCATCTGTCTCTTTCCATTTTTTCCAGAGCTGCCAGATAATCATCATCATCATCATCATCGTCAGTTAGTAGAGAAGGTAGCCACGATTGCCATTGCCTCTGCAACATTTTTCCGCTGTCCTGAGTTCCTTCCTTTTTTCTTCTTATTTTTGTGCTCCTACCTTTTTTTTCAAGAATTCAATTGATGTCCCTTGCTGGGATGCACTCTACTGTAATGATGCCCCTCGTAGGTGAGAAGAAGCAGAGTAGAAACAGAAGATGAAAGAGGATTGCATTTTTTCCTCTTTCCTGCTCACTATTTCTCTACAATCTTCAATTTCACTTCTCCACCGTCATCTTCCTCTTTCCTCACTGCAATAGTTTCTACCCCACCGTTCTCTTGTTTCAGCACGTACAACAAGCAAATTGTTTGAAATTACACATTTCTTCAGGTGAGATGCAAGCAAAGGGGGAATAGCAACATTGGTTCCATACAATTTTCTATTGTCCTCAAAACAACCTCAGATATTACTTTCCTCCCCATTTGCTCAGTTCAATGACATTATTCCTTCAGTTCTTCATCATGGAGGAATTCTGCCTTTGAGAGAGACGATGAAAGTCTCCAGCTGATTCGGAAAGCACTGCGATTTGCTCCAAGTATAAACTTAATCACTGGTTGCAACAACGGCAGCAGTTTCCGAAGTGATAATCTTCCACTAGCTCACTGATGATGGTTGTGTGGTGAACTCATCTCATTCCCGGCCTGCAGCACACATGCAAGCACCTACGCATTTTTTTACTATCTGCGAGTTGGTGAGAAAGAAACAGGAGCATGGAGAAATGGTTGTGTTGCCTCCCTCCAACCATTTTTTTGAGGAGTGCATGTGGCGTGCAAGTAATAGTAATGCGTATTGTGCTGTAATCAGGATAATGATGGTAAATGACTCTGTGGCAAGACAGAGAGGAATAAAAGTGGGGAAACGAATAAAAAAAGGAATGGCAGGCATCATTGTTTTGTATCCTGATTGCATTGCATTGTTCCACAGTAGAAAGAGTGGCATAAACGCTACCAACATTTTGTATCTTCTAAAAGCGAACATCTCTCTGCTACTGTGTAAGTTACAGTGTAACCACTACCACGACTACTACTACGCTATTATCTTTTATATCGTTTTATTTCATTTTTCTGCTTGAAAAACCATCTATCCCATCATCGTCATCATTCGCCTCCCCGACATCGCTTATGATAATAATTTGAGTGAATCGTTTTCTTGCAGCTTGCAGCCATGTCTCTTGATCATGATCGTGGTGTCATTTTTTGAGCATGGGAACCTACTTTGAGGTTTTGCTGCATTCTTCAACCGACATTCATCATGTGTCATCATCATCTCCACAGTGAATTCAGTCTATTTTCCTGTATACCCCACAGATAACAATACTCATCCACAGTCCACCTCATATTCTCGACATGCCCAGTGTTTGGAATTACTTCGTTATGCAATCTCCTTCTTCTTAAATGTAACTAAACCATGTGCAATTAAAACATTTTGGTATTCAAAGAAGTCTACTCATTTCTTAGTCAAAACTTAAAACGAAAAGAGGATTCCAAGTGAGTTGTTGATAGGACTGGTGACGTTGCTGTTGACTCTCTTGAATCCTTTTTTCAAGCATTCAAGCCAGTCACTCTTTTTCCCATTCTTTATCCTCCGACTTCTCTCTCTCTCTCTCTCTCTCTCCTGCTCCATTCTTTCATCCTCATCGCCATCATCATATTTAATAATGGAACGGGAATAATAATAGCACTGACGACAATTTTCGTCTTCGTTTCTTCTCGCTCGGATGTGAATACGAGAGGAAGGGGAGAGAGAGAGGCTGAAAGACGAAGATTACGTTTTTTTCTCTTCTTATTCCTTGTAGCTGTCGAATTTTTTTCCTTGGCTTGCTTGGTTTGTTCGGTTGCTTGAACAATTTCATTTTCTTTTCTTTCTTTATTTTTTCTCTTTACAATTCATATGAGTAAACTCACTTAACTCTTTTTTTTCTAACTTTGCGTCTTTGAGAGTCGAGCTTGGCTATATAGCCAACCACCACCACCACCACAGCCGAACAACAAATGTTGCGACAACTGTAATAATGTTTCTTTCTCTCTCTCTCTTCTGTCGAGTGTGTGTGTGAGTGAAAAAAAGAAGGTCGACGATTCAAAATGAACAAAGAGATGGAATAAATTTTTGAATTTTTTTTTCGTCATCCTCTCTCAAAATGGTGGTATAGCTTGTCAACAGAAGAGAAGGCAAAGGATGGAGACAAAAAGCTACGTACAATAAGATCCATTTTTTTCTCTTATTGTCTACATGGATATATCTTCACTAGAATCCCGTTCTCTTTGCCTGGCTGTATGTAGAGATGACAGAGAGAGAGAGGATGATCACACGCACAGGTGGGAAGGGACAAAGCAATATCCACAAAAATCCTATATAAACTTTTTTTCTTCCTTAAAGGGTGAGAGCCTCGTATGTACTCTGTGTGTGCAACTACGATTATGATGTCGTTCGATGTGAAACAATAAAAAAAGCTTGAAGCCTTATTGAAGTCTGTGTGTGTGCACTACTCTTTTTGGGTTGCCTCCTCCTCCGCCCAAATAAAAAAAGAAGAAAAAAAACGCAATAACTTTTTGAGCTTCCTTCTCTTTACTTGGCGTTTTTTCCTGCATTCTACTCCTCACACAGGAATCCATACACAAATACAATTTTTATGAGAAGGATGAATGATGATGGTGGCGATAGCAAGAGAGATGATGAAAAAAGGGAATTTTCCTTCCCCTTTCTTCTCTCATCCTTTTTTCCGCATGCATGCACCATCTCCTCTTTCCTCCTGAATTGCAAACGACTCCGCTCGCTCTCACTCAACTTCGTCATCAAAATCCATCGTTTCTCTCTCTTCTGTGTTGTCGCAAGGAAGGAAAAAGGTATTGAAGAAAAAAAAGATGCATATTACTACTTTGCATATGAGTCTGATGAAGACGATGATGATGTGTCTGTAGATATTGCGGTGGTGGTAGTGGCACCGCCAAAATACAGCAGACAATAATAGTAATGATATTTCCATCTCTTCCTCTCGGAAATTCCCGTGTTTGGAACATCAGAAAAAGGCGAGTGTCTCTTCTTTTCTTGTTGGCTAGCTTTTTGTTCAGGGAAGCTCCGAAATTGGATTCGCATACGTTATTATTATTGTCTGTTGTAGAGAAGCGAGCATTGACATGAGGAGCGAGAGTGACGAGAGTGTTTTTGGTGCAGTTAATCGATATGCACATGGAGCACCAAAAGAGAAACCTGAGAGTGTCCTCTGAGCAACGAACTGCACGACGAGTTACAAATTGTTAGAGAAAATTATCATCAAGCTCAGTTGGGGACCTCCCACCTTCAAATTGTTCCCCAGCAACAAGCCTTGTAGTTAGTCAGTAGCAAATTACAAGCTAGCTATCTGAATGTCGGATGACTATAGAATCCATCTATTTCTTTGGTGGTATTTTTTTTATTTTCAAAAGCCGAAAGTGATGATGACGAACCTCAGCATTTTGGCATAGCATAGATGCCTAAATGGTTTCCCGTTACTTAGAATTCACTCGCTGACTTGAGCATAAAAGCTGGCGTGACTGATGACTATGCGGGAGAGTGAAAAAATGATGCGAGATGAGCACCCACCCGCAAAACACTTTTTCTTTTTGGCTTCCTCGCTTGGCATAGATGCACACGTGATGGGTGTAGCAAAGTATTTGCATTCTCTCACTAATTTCATCGTCACCATCGCCATTATCCTATCATCATATGAGTTTTCCGAGTAGTATTTATAGCTGGAACTACTAGATGTGGGTGGGAGTGTCGAGAAAATATGAAGATGTGTTTTCGTATGAATTGTGTATGCAGAGGAAAAAGCTAGTAGGCAACACTAAAACACTATGCACTGGGGATAGAAAACGTTTCCACAAAAGTGTGGCGCATTAATGCGTACCATCATTATGGCCTCGTCATTATGCGAACATAATTTAGCATTGAACCAGAGCACATCAATTGATCAATTAATACTTATTTCTGTACGATGCGGTGGAGTAAAGCTATAATTTATAATCCTGGGAGCATGTATTTTTAGCTGAATTTGTTACAGTTAACATTACTGCATGTTCCCCGTAAAATCAGAGCTTATCTGAAATGTGAAAAAGGGAATAAGGTTGGTATCCGCTCACCCAAATAATGAATGGGTAGACAGTCCACTAAGGTGCCCTGGATGCCACGCTAAGCTCAAATTATTCCCATTCTGATGACTCATGAAACTACGAGAAAAAAGACAATCAAAGAGCATAAAATGAATTGAGATTTTTATACAAAAATGCATCAACGGTCAATGCAAATGTACATATCCTGATTGCCTGGTTAAATGTGATCGAGAAAGTTTTATTAAATTTTGTATTTTGAATGAATAAATGAACCAGTTTTATTTTTTTTCTGAACATTACAGAGAAAGGACATAACCATTCTGGCAAGGAGGAGATTCAGAAGTAGCTTCACACTCTATCTTCATTTCCCCAGGATTACAAATGAAGTGTGCAAAGAATGGTGTGACAAGTGAGTAATGATCATGAACCATTCGCTGCTACCACTCTTTGAGAACTCCATGCTGTGATAGTGGTGTGGTGATGAAGTTACTAATGGCGAATAATTAACGCTCGCACTATTTTTGTGAAGCGAAAAAGACGATGGTGCTCACTAGCAGCCACACTATGACTTACTATCATTATACTCACGTGGAAATGGACCAGCAGGTAGAACCTCAGAGGACAATGTGGTCTGAGATGACGTAATAGTAATACCCACAGGACTACTTCGAATAAGACTATTACACTTGAAGAAGCAAGATACTTTGTTATTAGCTCATTTACAATAAAAAAAGACGGACATTAAGATTGGAAGTCAGAGAGTTTATCGGTGAGTAGGACAAGGAGGCCACATCGCCACACACAGCAATAATTGGACACGCCAAGTGGAGGAGACTCCAACCACATCTTGCTCTACCACAATGAGAGGTAAGTCCAGAATGAGAACAATTTTGCAAATCACACTTTTCTCAGTAATGAACGAAAAATTATCCTACCTAAAGTGTCTCCAAAAAAAACATTCGCTCACAAATTCTTTCCGACCTTAATGACCCGTTTTTCTGCTCTACACAAACGCATCATTATTATTACTATTACCATGTGCGTCTCCATCGACACAAGCAAAACCACATTTTCCATTATTCCCCAAAAATGTCTGACTTTTCGACTAGTTCAAAGGATACTTAAAATCATGTTGTAAATATTATATTGCCTACCCTCACTTCCAAAAAGCTTTAAAACTTCATTTCTTTTCTTGAAAGAACAATTTTATTTTTTAAAGTGGGTAATACGTTTTCATTCATGTGCTACCACTAATTTTTTCCCCGTGCTCGTTCTCCTGATCCAATGTCAAATGAATAGATTGGAATACACTGCTTTTTTGTCGTCGGAGAGCAGCGCAGAGAAGGATCGAGATGGCTATTATCTTTTATTATGGGAGCAGCAGCAAACCAAGATACATTTTTATCACTTCTTTTATTATTATTATTATATGACTACCATTCCTACTTTATTGCCCTCTTCCCGAGATAATTTTTATTTGCTCCTTTTTCTCCCCGTCAACAAATAAGTTTCACTAACAAAGTTTCAAAAAAATATTACCACTAGAGCAGCAACAGCTCTCAGCTATTTATTACGCACTTTATTCATTCCCTTTTTGCCAAGCAAGTAGACCGAGAGGAAGTATTTTTTGAAAAAGTTTTTTAATGACTCAATTCGTTGCCCTTCTCACTTTTGTTATCTCTCCCATTCATTATCCCACTCTTAATTAGATTTTAGATTCTTTTTCAGATTTAGTTTTTTTTAGTTCCAAGTAAATGACACTTATTTCAAAATGGACTCAATTGAAATGCACGAGAATATGGTTGGTGGTGTGAACATGGTTAATTCTTGAAGCGTGTTATCCTTCCTCTCCCACTCTTTCATTCATTTCTAGGTTGAAAACTAGTCGATTTGTGCTTTGCGCGTTGTAAAAAAAGAGGAATGTTGAGAAAGCGTTATGATAACAGGAGCAGCAGCGCACTTTGATGCTGTTCGCTGACAATGAGTGACTGCATCATTAAAAAGGAAGGATTCATTGGAAAGAGGTTGATTAATTTGACAAACAGCGAGGATGATGATGAAAGATTTCATTGATCAGCTCAACTCTCAGAGACTCAGAGGAACGGAATGAGTGTGTTGGCTGCAAACATTGCATCATCAAAGCTCTCTTAAACCTTTGACCGATTCCTCCGCTTTTGTGACCCTCTGGATCTCGCAGCAAGAGAGAGAGCTGTGCGTGAACATTTTCTCTCTTTTATGCTTTCCAGGAATGTATCATGTATCGATCGTAAAATTCCTAAATGGTGGTGATATTATTGCCTATTACGACAAATGGCAAATGTGGTCCTGATGGTAGGCTTTATGGGAGCTCATTTTTTTCTCTCTCAATGGATTGACTCTCTCTCTCTCTCTCTCTCTCAGCTACCGCCATCTTCTTTCACTCAACCCACTATTCGTTTCTGTTCCGCCGCTCGTATGCTGCTGCTATAGGAAAAAAAACTCAATCATATTTTTATGACATGCCATCCCATATCATCATTTGCTTTTGCTATATCTGTCTCGTATTAATTCAAATAGCTATATTTTTCACTTCCTTCTTTACGCTATAAACTTAACCTTTTAGCTTTGCTCGACACTGATCGGTTTTCTCTGAACTTGTTAAAAGGCTGTAGAACTTTGTGATATTACCTGGACCCGGATTCTCTATGCCCTTTAAAGTTTGCGTAATTTTGGAGCAACAAGAATATTTATAATAATATGTGGACTAATTAAAGTGAAAATAGAGATGGTACGATGATCTACATACTGCATGCCAAACGAGCTATTAGGAAATTCATGGGAGAAGTTGTGTCAATCTGTTTTTCTCTCGGTTGACATTTAAAACCAGGTAGGTAGGTGGAATGAGCGTTTGTTATGCAGCTTTGGAATTAGCATGGATCCCTGGAGAGAGAAATGAAGACCGAGTAGCGTAAAGAGTATATGTTGTCGTAATCCTGGAGACCTAAAATGAAAATAGGATTGCAGCATCATGGTTCGTTGTTGACGACACGTTTTCTGGGAAACTACGAAAAAGGAAATGTCAGGTTTTTTGGGAGAGGGCGACTCGTCATCTTCGGAAATGAGCACACAGCGCACAATTTCCAACAAAAGTTTTAAAAGCCAATAATAAGATGTTTTGCAAGGGAAAAGAAGAAAAAAGTTTATTCCTAGAAAGAAGTAAATAAGGCAGCAAACTTTCTCCTCCAAACTACTAAATTTCCTTTTTATTTGCTTATGATGATACACAAACATGAATCTTCTATTTGGGAAGCCGGAACACTGCCTTCTAGTAAAGCCTGCTTTGAAGTCTTTCGCTGAAACCTGCTCACAAAAGGATGCTCGCAATGCTCTAATTCTTTTTTAAAAATCTCTAACTTTATTGTGATCCGAGCACAAAATCATGACTATATACGCTATCGAATCAGTCGCTCAAAATTAGAGGAGGATCAAAACATTTTTTTGATGTAAGAGCAGAGCTCATTGAATTTTTTATCAATTAGTTGGAAACTCGTAATTGGGGTCGGGCGATTCGTCAAAAATAAAACTGAACTGATGATGTCTGGAGTTTGTGTTTTGACAACTGTGCATACAACCTAAAGTATAGATGAAAGTTTAGACGTTCTGAACTGTTCCTATTGGCAATTGTAGAGATGGTGAATGGACTGATGATGAAGAAGGTCGCGTGCCAAAGCTTAACTCTTCTTATCCCCTGCGAACACAGAGCGCATTTCTTTTTATTGTTGAATGTTAAGAGAAACAAGTAGGAACTCCATCAAAAATCCATTCGCCTCTCTCCTTTGATTTTAAGTAATGCCATGCACACGCCATCCGACATTAGTTTCCCTCCCCACTTGTTGTTCTCGTATGTCCCAAATGCAAACACATCTTCGACAATAAAAAAGGCAATCAGATCTTGCGAGCATGATGCTGAGCTAGAGAAGCTAAAAAAAAACATGCATAGAGCACAGCAATGACAGTTCAAGAAGTAGCAGACGCCGTGTCGTTGACTATTTTTTTGCTCCCTATGTCGTCAGTTGTTCCCAATGTTCAACTACTAATAGGAGGAAAAAGGCCAAGCATCATGATGTAATGGCCATGTTGCACCCTTCCCTCCTTCTTTATTTCGTCGTTTGTTGTAAAAAATTCTCATTATTATTCAATATGTGCACTTCTGCTGCTGCTGCCACTTTGCCTGCCTTGCTTGATTATCAACAACTTTTTCATTAACGACTTCTCCTTCCACCATCAGATTCCCATTTGCATCCATAACTGCTTGCAAAATTTTTAACTGTTGCTTTTCCACTCATTTCTTACTGTATTTCTAAACAGCTTCAAATGCTATGCTAATCTATACAGATACCTAGTGCAGTAGTAGTGGTGATGCTACATCACTTTAAAGCGAATATATGGCACTTGCTATTCTACTTGAGACCTTGAATTCACACACGAGAAGGGAAACAATGGCCTCTTTAAATGATAAGATGGTTGCATAGCTATTTATTTGCAGTTTAATGAATTCTCATCTTAAAATGTCAAAAGAGGCAAGAAATGACATTCGCATTCGTAAACTACTCGTTTGTATAAATCCACTCCACGTAATAAATTTTTTTGAACAGCATTGTACTACGCATTTGATTAAGAATCCAGTATTCCATTCATAAAATTCTGATGTAAGTCCATGAAATGTAGAAGAGAGTTAGCAATTCCCAGTAGTGCTCTTGTATCAGTGTTGATGATAGAGAACATAAAAAGAGGGGAAGAGGGAAAAATCACGGATGGCCCTTTCACTCATTGTATCCGTTTGCGTCTGTCCCTCTCGCTCGCTATCGAAACGAAAAAAAATGGGGTCTCCATGAGTCATCTTTTTTGTTATGTCTCCCAAATTGCTACAAAATGTCTGAGAAGGGGTGTTCGGTTACATAATAATGACTAGAATCGGCGATGATAATGATGAAAATGTTGAACGCAGCAGGAAGATACTGTTTTCATTAGTTCGAATGTTTCAGCTTTGCAAAACCGTAGCTTATATTTTCGTCGATACCAATAGATACCACTGTTTACTCTTGGAAGGTTGAAGAAAAAGAAGGAAATAAAATTATTAGTTTAGCATAGATTGTGGACAGACCAGACAGGTAAACTTTTCCCAAAGATTCTCCCGACATTTGTTCGAGCAGCCATCATCATTTGAAACTTGTCTTTTTGGAGCATTGTGTGTTGGAGGTCAGGTAAAGAATTTGGATTGGATGATAGCTGTTGCTATGTAGAATGGTGGAACAAATAATGTTGATTGCTGGCATGCGTGCCTTCTAAATGTTAAAGGTAAAGGTGAAGTCTTAAATGTCTCGTTTCCTAAGGAAATAATATAGGTAGGTAGGTAATAAAACTGAAATTATAATCCTTTTCCTTTATTCTTCCTTTTCCTGCTTTGAAATGAACGACGAAATGTCTTGAACGGAGTAAGGAGTGAAATGAGTGAAGAATTGCTGGTTCGAAAGATAGGATGGTAATAGGTAGGTACTAAAAGTCTACAGTATATTATTCCAATGCAATCAACCATTATGGTATTTTGATGCTTTGTAGCATCGTTACTATTGTCATTTGTGAGTCAGCGATTTTTGATCCTTTTCTGGTGCAAATGGAGAGAGTAGTGACAACCATTAAACTTTTATATTGTCACAGAATGATGGAGGTGATGACGATGAATAAAAGGAACAATGATAAGAGCCCATTAGGTTTTAAAACATTTCCGTTATAATAATGCCATTTTGCGTTGCTACTCTAGTATATTCTGTACTTGGTACGTATTTTACAAGTACAGTAATCTTTGTCAAAGTTTCCTATTCTTTCATAATATGTACACATTATTAAAGTGGCTTACTGTAACTGTACTATTTAATCAAACGTAGTAAGAATTTGCGTATTTTTTCTTATTGTATTTGAATCACATATTATTGTTTGCCAGTGAGCTTGATTGGAAACTTCAAAGCTGGAGTTCCGCAACTGTTTTACATGGCGGTTTGAGTTTGACATTGCTCCTATTATTTTCTATCCACTTGAATCGTCCATTCTTGTGGTTTTACTGCAATCATACTTTCCATCTCATCATTCCATTTCGAAACGAAAAGGAAATATGTACTACTTGCACAAAAACAACCGCTCACAAATAATAATATTCTCGGAAAAGGGAAAAACCATGCTACCACATTGTATCATCATCACGTATTATGTATTACTCTACTTATATGTATTTCTCAATCTAATTCGGTTTCTTTTGACGCAATTGCAGCAACACAAAAATAATAACAATTGAGGGATATTCCATGGGATTAGTAAAATGAAAAAAGGGGGAGGGTGAAAAAACCTACTCGGTTGGCATTAAAGTAGGAATACTTATGCCGAATATTACATTGCACCATAGCGGCTTGACTTGATTAAATCCCATTTTGACAATAGATATACAAAATTTATAATATTTCTTAAGCATGTTGTCAGCCATCCATGCATTTCTGCGATGGAAAAGTCGACGAGATAGATAGTGCAATTATTATGCTTTGTTGGTGGTGTGCATGGTTGGGTCAGTGATTGATTGAGATGCGCTAGCTTTGCATCTGGTCATCATCCATGGCTCCATGTATATCCAGTGAATACTTGGTTTCCTCCGTTTTCTTTTCTGCCTGTGCGGTACAAATTCAAAGCTGAGAATGGAAGAATGGGAGATAAGAGAGCATGAACATCATCTCGATCTGATTGAATGCAGTGCGTGTCTGCAGTGCAGATTCCAGATCTAGAGATTATGTAAGTTGCTGGGAAATGATCAGAGTTGGAATAATGGTGGGTGATTCATACAGTAATCATGGCAAATGAGATTTTCACAATTGTTCTTCCCTTCTCTCGGGTCCTCATCCTGACAATATGTGTTCTGCAATGTACAGCAGCAGTGTGTATGAAAAAACATTTCGTCATATTTTTATCAAACTTGTAGTCAATTTCAATCTTTTCTGATTAGCTACGCTTGACGCTACGAGATTTTGGGAAAATATGGGCTGCTGTAAAGTATGCTGACAGTGCACCGTCATCTCTTTTAACTTGTGTACCCCACGAGGGTAGAGATATGAGACATGAGACAACATATGACAATTATACTTTACCCTCGTCGTGGTAGTCCATTTTTTCTAGGAAACACTTCATCTTTTGCTGGAAATTTTTTCAGGCTCAAAATTATGACTCTTAGAGTTTGTTACATATCAGTGGCTTAAGCACAAATATGTACTTATTATTACGCATATATATGCTTGTATGTATGTAAATAGGTATGTATAAAATTGTGGAATTTGAATTTGAAGCTCTGAAGGAATTATTTGAAAATCTATTTGTTTTACAGTTAAATTTTTTTTCAGTATTTCTTTATGTGTACTAATAATGGCATTTTACTATGAAAACAAATATTTAAAAAAGTTTCCTACAATTGCATCCCTCTTCGCATCAATTCCACCCATTAGGGCAAGTTGTTCTGAGTTTGAGCCTTTTGGGGCAATAGCCACTGGTATAGACTTAACTTCACGCATCAATCATGAGTAATAGAGTAAAAGTTGATTAGAGAATAGAAAGGTATGAAAGGAAAATGCGTAAAAAAATGGAGAAAGTAGAAAAAGTTAGAGAGCGTGAAAAGTAAAGTGAATGAAGAATATATGAACTAGGTACATCGATTAAAATGCTTATGTGTTATCGTTTTGTAGCAATCTAGAGAGACAAGTCATTATGTGAAATATGTCTACAAGAAAAGTAGGAACTTGCCAGGCTGGGCAAGCTTGAGAAAAAGCGAGGGGCCTTCTTTGTTGTCTCTTTCTCAGCAAACAAAAAAGACCATGTCGATCTCAGTTGGATAAGAAGAGTGAGCAAGAGAAATGGAGTTCATTGCATAGAACAGTAATGTTGTGGCGGTAGTTCATGGCGGCAGAGAGGAAAATTATCAGTGCACAAACAAATAATGACAAAAAATGCTAATGTTGCTGATGCCAATCCTAAGGGATTTTCCAGCATTCCGAAAGAACGGCTCTATTTTTCTCGTCGTGTGCACTTATTTATAAGGTTGATTATCTACCTCCTACATTATGAAAATATATATGCAATATAACCACTTTGTAGAAAATACTCGCTTGTATATTTACATGCAAAAAAATGAAGATGCTGATGATGACAATTTTGGGTGAATGACGGGAAGAGGCATTTGGCCTGTACAAGCTCATGTTCCAGACCATGAATAATATTTTTGGAGTCACTAAAGTTAGAAAGGCCGTGCTCATTTCACGGTTGAGCAACAAGCATGAAATGAAGGATTTCACCCTTTTTGGAGAAAATGAGCAAGAAGAGTAATACGTGTATATGCACATACTACAATTACGGCTCAAAACACTCACATAGTTCATATCAAATTACAGATTGTCAAAAAATTAAACTTCTTTCCGATGATGATATCCCACATAATGGTAGGGGAAACTATTGCTGAAGATTAAAAAAGCCAGTTTTACTTAAAAAGTTATTAATCTTTTCTCTTTGTTGAGTCCCCAATTCCCTCGTTCAATCTTCACTCGTCCTTTTTTTGGTGGAACCTAGCAAATGGCTAGTCAGTGCCAGTTTATTTTTTTAAAGCCTTGGCTCATCTAAACAGTCACCAGTCAGTCCTTCACCCTCAACATATACACTTCATATTGACAGATCAGAGATGTACATGATGTACTGAAGATGAACATACAGTTTTAGATTGGTTCACGATCAGTGAATAGTGAATGGATGGAAAATTGTTTCCCATCAAGTGAACGAAGCAAGACGTGAGGGCAAGGCTAGCTTCCGGTTTTCCCCCGCATTTTCTACTCCATCCACACTAGAATCACAGCTCTTTCTTCAGCCAGCAAAGGTCCCCTGATTCGGAGTAAATTATCCAGAGTAAATGTTCGCAAAATTTCATGCTGCTCTCTGGTTTCCTCTCTGAAAGCAGTGAAAATTCTGTATAAACTAGTAAATATTGTGATGAGGAGCTCATCCTAGTGGAACCACTGCTCCATACGCCTGGCCTCATCAGCTTCCATTATCCATCCACTCTATTTTTACCCACTTTCTCTCAGCTAAGCGACCATCTAATATATCGAAATATGACATATGAACATCTATAATAGATTATGATGCCAGCTTAGCCTTCACCTTTCTCCTTTTGAGCTTTCACTTTTCCCTCTGCTTCTCGTTTTTGTTTCTTCCATGTTGCGGCGACCCATTCTGTGTGGTCCACCACTTCCTCTCATTCCGGATAATAGGAGGAGTACCAGCAATAATCATGATAATAACGATGATGATATGGAGGACAAGAAGAAGTTCGGAATCGGTGGTGTACTTTGGGAATGTGAAATGACGTTTCGGCCAGCTAGAAAGAATGGCAATGTTATATTATTGCAGTAAGTTTTCCCTTCTCCTCACCAGCTTTGTCTACCTCTTTCTTCGTATGTTTCACTGTGAGAAAGAGAATAGACTCTGGTTGACTCAATAAAGGAGTAGTGGAGGTGGAACACCGAGTTGAAGTCGAACGAGCGGAGAATACGGACTTGGCTAATATTGCATGCACTGCATGCGAATGATTGAACTTGGATCGCTCTTGCTTGCCTGCTCACTCTCAAAAACTCAAAAATATGTATTCCATGCTCGCCTCGTCCTCCTCCTTTCAAGTCGAACGGAAAGGATGACGATAATGGCGGTGACGGTGATGGTGCTCCTGTGGTACAGGAATCGCAGTAGAAATGGTTTTCGAATACTAGTTCCTCTCTTAAGTAAAGGGCACTACGCATATGTACATAGATATTATGCACTCTTTATGTTTACATGTAAGCATATTTCTCTACTCTCCATCATTCTCATCACCACCATTCACCATTACAACTTTTCATCCATCTATCGGATTCTGAGTGGGGAATGGATTGGATTCTCGATGCATGTTCCATGTTGCAGGGCAATGATACTGATCCTCTGCTAGTAGCACCGTCACCTCCAAAAGCCTAGCATCATCGCCAGTTTTCACAGTCACATCCTTTTTCCTATGAACGTGCCCTTTTGTGGGCCGAGGAAGAGAAAGAGAGCATGGAAAACATCATTTTTTTCGTGGAACTTTAGGAATAGTAAGTGTTGGGTCGATTGAAGAGAGAGAGAGAGAGAAGTTGAGATGCCGTCAATAAGAGTTGGCTTTGTTGTTGCCGAATCACACTCAAAATTCTCCTCATTTCTCCACTCTGACCGTCCATTCTAAAAATTTACGCACTCACAAAAGCGGAGCGCTCGACATGGGAATTCTCGACGGTTGATCGTTAGAAAATCTAAGGGAAGAACTAGCATGCACAGTGTTTCAGGTGACTATTTGTCATGTCTCCGTTGGAACCATACATATACTTATGGTCGGAGTTACTTATCCAAAACGAGGAGAAATTTTTAGAGGAAACGACGGCACAGGAATGGCGAAACATTTTCTTTGAAGGATTATCTTGATGCTTTTGGAGAGAAGGAAAACAATCTTCTGACCATCTATGTAGCTCACCCAAAGAGCCATGATTTGAGAAGAGAGGAAATAAAGGAGAGAGCACGTGCTGTGGTTGATGTTTGTTGTGATTGTGATGTTGATGAAGCACTAGTAATATGTATAGGTAGAGTGTGGAGTGGAGGTGAACTACTTGTAGTGCGCTGGGAAGTGAGAAAGACCTACATTTTCGACGATGCGATCATCCTCATTATATTTTCCCTTTTCCTCTCTTCACTCACGTTCATTGTTGTTGTCGGTGGAAAGACCGGTAAGGAAAATGAAGTAGCGGAATAACACTTTGCAAGCTCATTAAAAATCGGGCGAGAAGCTGCTGCTTCGAAACCTACTTTCTTCTTGAAATAAAAATACGTAGGAACCGTATGCATGAGAGTGTTGTCTTGAGTGATTTAAATGGTGAGCGATGAAACGGGGAGACAATAAGAGATAAGGAGGAGGTAAACGGAGGCGACGAACCATGTATTTTGGAAAGACGAATGCAGTTTTTCCGCTGGTTGTCTTCCCACCGTTTTCGGTATGATGGAGAAAAAGTGTGTCTGACATCAACAGTTCTGTACTAATCATTAGTTCCTTAGAGTTCCCTTCTCAATCCTCAGCACGCCAGAAAAAAAAGTCAGAAGAATGGAAATCGTCCACGAAAAATTATACACACTGCATACACTTAAAAATTATATACAAGCAATCCTCTCTCTTCACTGGAGCTCTAGTGCTAGCTCAGCTACTCCGTAAAATTGGTTGTCGTCACCGTCTCCATCCTTCTGCACAGTGAACGGTATATCTCCAACTCTGTGCTCTCGTAAAATTCTGCTAGCACCATTTATAACCTCCATTTGCCGGCATGATTTCTTTAAAAGTTTTTTTCTTCTTCTTCTCATCTCCTCATTACCATGCCATTGTGTTTACACAAGAGAAGTAAATGACGCGACGACATGGTGATTTACTTTCTGTTTGTTCTGCTTTCCTTCTAGTCGACATTTGCATGCATTCATTTCACTATCACAACTAATCATCTGACGAAGTCTTCATTGCCTTGCTAGCAAAGAGAAACTACTTTATGGACGAGCATGATGACACAATTTTTTCAACACAAGTAAACGCTCTGTGTTCTTAGTGAACGAGAAAAAGTTGGAACATTATGTCGAGTAGTGAACTCACTTCGGCACCGTCTCCAAAAATACAGAGAGGTCATTGAATTCTTTATAACTGCTAGTATTTCAGTGAATGTAATCGTCTCTGGCATAGTTGAAACTGGAGCAGGAGAAAAGGAGAAGTGAAATGGAAGGAAGGACAATGCACGGATCGGATCGATTTGCTCTTTGTGAAGCCCATATGATCTATCTTGTAAGTACAGGCTACAAGGACACTGATAGAGAGAGTAGGGAATGATGACACCAACAAAAGCAACTATAATGAGGCCGAACTTGGGAAAGCGACAAGCATTGGAGGAGGTCACGTGCCGACTGCAACTGTAACAGTATTCATGAATCACGAAAACAAAGTGCAGCGCTGAGTCGTGTTCTCAAAGCAACAAGGGAGAAAGATGAAAGGACACAAGAGAAAAGATGAATAGTTGTTACATCCAGTACATTTCATTACTCACCATCACACATATTATTTCATTCATCCAATATTTCATCGAATATCACATTATTAGATATGAACTACCGGAAACATGCAATGCTTTCAGTAGCCCATGTAAAAAATGTTTGTCTGTCCTTCACCATGAAAAAAGTACTCTTCAAATCAACCTATCCAACTCATGTTTTCCATGGATTCATTCAGATCGTCCATTACTCCCTACTGAGTTTTAGGTCGGAAGTCAACGATAACTTACGTTAAGGGCACTAAAATTAATTTGTACCACGCTTCCGGTAGTTTTTTTATCAATGATGATTTACATTAAACCAGTTATAATGTTTATTTCAATTGTTATTGCCTTCATTACTATTCCGTTCAAAGAAAGATTTTCATCGACTACTGCTACTATTAGTAGTGTACACTGTTCCTAAAACTCACCCCATCCATTCTCGTAACATAATTCAAAGGAAGAGTGTTTGCCTCTGAACTCAAAGAAGAATCAATCCCATTACTAAAGGGCTCATCTTATTGCCTCATTAATGTTCCATATTATCTCCACATTTTCTTGCTATTTCCGAGCCTGCAGTTCGCACACAGTGCGTACTGGTGATTAATATAATATGTGTCGTGTACACATATTGATAGGAAAGACTTTTTGGAGGAACAGTCTCATGTTTCACAAAAGGGATCCGTGCAAGTACAAAATGACGCAACCTCCTTTCTATTCTTTTCCCTCATAAATAATAATGACGGTAATAGTAAAATGCGGAATAATAATGTGATGCTCATTAGTCGCACTTTTACTCTCCCTCTCGTCGTCAGTCAGTCAATCCTGCCTTGTCTCTCTCCCTCTCTTTATCTCCTCCTTCTACAACAGCATGTACACACACACTGCATGCAAGGCATCCCTGTACACTGTACAATGAAGGAACGAGAGAGTGACTGGCGTAATGAATGGGAAAAAGGAGAAAAAAGGTTGACAACTGACAACTCTGACATTTACCGTCCCATCCTTCTTCTCCTCGTGTGTCATGCTTTCGCATATTTCCCTCACTATTCCGTCGTCAACGTTCTAGTTGTGTGTGTCGTCATGTGTTCATTAATACAAGGCGTGTCCAACAAAAAAAGAGTGCCGTTTTATGTGCTAATCTCTTCGCTCCGCATCGTCTCGCTCCCAAGTTTGCCCTTTTTTGTGTGTGCATTTAATGGCGATATAATTAGAGCAACCTGTGTGCTCTCACCTATTATTCTTCTCGGCTCTTTTGATTTCCTACACAGAGAGTGAAATAGACAGAGAGGGAGAAAGAGAGAGCAATGATGATGATGATGATGATAGTTGATGGAGCTGCTACTGTTCCTGATGATATATGATATCATCACATGAGCTGGAACATGATGCATAATATAAAAAAGGATCCGCACACGACGACCATTGTCGTCGTGCTCATGAATCTAATATACATTTTTAGCTTCGTTGGCATTTTCTCTATCATCAGAGTCTTCATTCTGGAAGCAGAGAAAAGAGATCCCCATGTCTCCGTTCTCGTGCAGTTTTCCTCTGTGCTCCCTTTTTTTACAACTTTTTACTGCACATTCATCACCATAAGGACGGGTCTCATTCTCCCTTTCCTCAGGCATAGGCAGAGCACAAACTGAATACACTAACAAACCAGGATATAATAATACTTTCTTGCAAAGTGTGCACAAACTGTAATTAAATTGGAAAATGTGACAAAAAAATCTCTGCGCACATACACAACACAGGAGAGGGGAAAAATAATAATGTTGCACTCTTACTCACTCTGCCTGTTATACTCTTACTGTAAGAAATGACATCGCTCCACTATCATGATTCCTTCATGCTTGTGATCAACATAGTTGTGTGTGAGAGCGCCTCTATAATATATCTACTCGCTCCTGTTGTTCCTCAGAACACTCGTGGAAAATAATGGCAATAAAAACGATAATGCTCATGATAATGAGAATAATGGCGACGCTAACTTTTCCACTGCTTCAACATGTTTTTTATTTCATCTCTCCTTTTCATTCTTTTTTTTCTTTTCTCTTCTTGTTTTTCACTTGGTTGCAAATAAACAGTTTTACCATCTCTCACTGCACAAGTAGCGAAGTTTGGAAAGTTTTTTGGAGACAGGTACACTCACAAATAGATGCAGTTTTTACGATTGCGGAGCGACATACAAAAGTGTGTGTGCAATGGCAAATCTTAGCTTTGCTACTTGTAAAGGAAAGAAAGGCGTATGCATCATCCAATGTTAATATTGCAACTGTTTGAGTTATATAGCTTTATAGCTCTATAGAACTTTATTATTAAGATGACGATGATGACTTGGTTTTGATCAAGGAAAAGAAAAAAGGAAGAAATTGTGCTGAAACTGTAAAAAAAGTGGCTAGAGAAAAAAAAGAAAGGGCAAAAAGTGTATTCATAGCAAAAGGCTCAATAATGGAGGGCGAGGTTCGTAAGTTGTGCATTACGACATGGAAGTGCTGCTAGGGAAATGTTAAAAGTATGAAGAGCAGGCACGTGTGCACATACCAAAACACGTTTCTATGAAAAACAAGATTTTTTTTCATACTCTCTCTCTTTGCAAGTGAAACAGAGGAAGGAGAGGAAAGTTGTAAAAGTCAGCAAAAATAGTATATTCAGTTGAGAAAGAGATGAAATGAGAGGGGGCATGAGCATGATCCCGAGTTTGCTTGCAGTTTTTGTGCGAGCGTGGCAACAAGACGTCATTAGAAAGCTGTCTGTCATCCTAATCACCTGTCAGCAGTATCTCTCTGATATCAACCATGTTTCTCTCTCTCTCTCTCTCTCTCTCTCTGAATACTTTGCTCAGTTGCGTGCTAATGTGCAGGAATCATATCCATGGCATGAAACAAAAAATGCTTGTCTGGCAGAAATTAGCAGTTGTTGCTGGCTTTAGTTGGTAGAATGCGTGGTGACTTTGAACCCGGCTGCATGATACCTGATTGATAAAAAGTAAAGTTATTGGAAACGTGGAATATATACATGAGCATGTTGGCTAATTGAGTTTCATCATTTGAAAGCAATCTTCCATTGCAAATATTGGCACGAGCATTCATCCATTTCGTTCAACGATATAATCTTTAGAGGATGGGTAAACACACAGAGAGGACAATCATTTCTCTACTTCGCTTGGATGGTGGCAGTTATTGTTGTTGATGTTGTTGTTGTTGCACTCGTCTCGCTGGATCTGAGTGCTGGGGACTTTCACGGTGTGTGATGGTGATGAAGATCAAGGATGAAACACTTTTATTGCTTTACTTTCACCGCTCCTTTCTTTTGTGTGTGTCTAGCCCACAGGCATTGCTCTTGTATTTACTGGCTCCTTTCCACTCAAATCGTGTAAACATGTAATGGAACAAGTGTATACAACTACTTGTTCCGCTCCTCATTCAACTCGATCCATTGCACTCTCCTTTGCTCGGGAGCCCTTGTTCTTCCATTCTCTTGAGAGACAGATCACATGATGAGCAGGTAGAGGAGACTATAGTGGAGGTCACATATTTTGAAAGAAGAGAGTTGGTCAAGTGCATGTGCTCCCAGTTTGGAAGTACGTGTCTGTTGACTCTGCCTCAGAGAGTGGCAGAATGAACGAGCCATGTAGTAGCTGGGTCAACGACTGGGTCAACTTTCCATCATCACTTTTCTCTCCGCATATTGTCAGCGGAAGTTGCATTTTTCGCAACTACTCGCCCACACAAACATGGCAAGCGAACTGCAAACTATCGTTGCGTAACACAACATGTCCGTATGAATCTCTCGAAAAAAAGATATATTCTTATAGGCTGTAAACCAAGCCTGCATGAATCTCTTTGTCAGGGTTCACCTAATGCCTTTGTATCTTCCCGTTGGCCAGTATTTCTACATTTTTCTGCTTTTTCTTGCGAGTAGTGAGAAAGAGAGAAAAATAAAGTGGGTGGCGGAGGAATATATATAGAGAGAGATGAGTGATAAAAAATCGATTTGTCCTTCTATCTTTCGAAGGATCCAAAATAGACCTTTCTACTGCCTCCTCCCATTCCTTGGTGGAATGGGTAGGACATCTATAGGCTGAAGGTAGTTTGGATGGGCATTGCATACAAAATGAAGCCAAGGTAAAATATGATGTCAATGTATGTACTCGCAATTATACCCGCTGATCCCTGAACACGAACTTCTTGTTCCACTTGATTCTCCATTAAGCCCCTTGCATGGGGCTATCAGGAGCCACAACTGAATAATATCCTTGCCGTATTACCAGCACTCCCGGAATACTGGAATATTATTGACGAGGGCTTCCTCTACTCAGATCAGTTGTTCTCCTTCCTTTCTCCAGAGAGAGCGGGGGAAAAGATGGAGAAGGAATGGAATGAGTGATGGCATCTGCATAGGAAATATGATGGTTATTGCTCTCCTTTCCCTTTCTATCTCATCCAGATACAAAAAATATTCTATCGTTTAGCAAGACTACGCCATAGCTCAGCAACTGCACACGATGTCCTATAATCGCAAATAGAAAGGAGTGGTTTGCGATATGGAGTTGAGGGTTGATAGTATCGTGCCACCACCACCATTTTCCTATCGCTCCAGTGAGAAGCTAGAAGAAGACAGTTATTTATTGGCCATCATCTTCAGCGGTGGCAGGAGAAGCAGTCGGATTCTTCCTTTTCTTACGATTGCCTTACCAGAGCACACACACACCGATATCTTGCTCCAGTAGTGTAATGGCGGCAGTCGATACTGCTGGTGCAGTCTTCCTTTTAATGAATTTTATCGATTTTGCCCTGTAGCAATAACATCAAATCATCTATCGGCCACTAGATCCAACATCTATAGACGAGCATAAATATATTCCCAATATGTGCTTATACTCAAATAGCTTCAGCGTGTATGCTCCAACGCAAATAATAATATTCCTGTCTCCTTTTCATCCTTCAAATACGAGATGGGTAAATAGAGAGAAAAGAGTGGCAGAGTGTCATGGAAAATCCATCCATCTCTTTCCGCTCACAAAAGGGAACTATCATGCTTATCATCAGCGTCATCATTAATATCAACTTTCCCATTCCATTCCAGCAAGCTCATCAACATGCTTTCACTGATCCGCTGAAAAATTTAGTGCTGGAATGCAAAGAGGGCAGCGGACCGTTGAAACGCTTATATGCTTTCAGAAGAATCGACGAAACTGGGACGGCGGGAGTGGTGGTGCTCTTGGACGAGGGAACTCTTTATAGAGTTATTATTGAAACCAATGTGATAGTCTGCAGCAGTGCAAAACTGAATGCTTATTTATCTCCTAATATCTCACCACTTTTCACTCATTATTATTATGTGGATCCTCTTCTTCTCCGACTCACCATCATTTATGCACTGGCTATTATTGCGAACACTAGCATGGGAAATTAAAAGAAAACATGGAAAGAGAAAGAGTACAGCAGTTGGTAAACCTGTTCATTGTTCTCATTTCGTTTTCGTTCGTTTTTGCGAAACAGAAAAAATAGAGGATAGAAAAATGATAAACAGTAGTAGTACAGTGTCTTCTGTTTTTCTGATTCTTCTTATCATGCCATTTTCACATGAGTAAGTAGTCATGAATTAAATGGTGCCGGAATAAGGACAACATGACACGGAAAGGACATTAGGAAGCAAAGATAACAACTTTGTTGAGTGCTACACTCACTCCTTGTCATTTCAGACTGGGACAGCATATGAATTGAATAAATTATTAACGGCTTTTCTTTTCCAGCAGAAGCTCATTTCCCATGCTCCTGTTTAGAGAACAGCTCATAATGTAGTCCATCAGTCAACTACTAAACCAATCCAACTTATCTGTTTCGCACTTTTCTGCATTCCACAATTTCAGACTTGAATATATAATTGCACCTGCCTCTCTTCCAAACTCAAATAAGTTTTTTTTTAACAAGTTCAATTTACTTCGGAGTCATGATAACACGCAATTTGAAATTCTACCAATAAAAGCCATTATCCTTTCTATTTCTATCCATCTATTTTCTGCACAATTTCAAGATGAATTCTTAGTAGGCTGAGAAAGTCAATCTGTTGTAAAGGGCATGAGTCAAATCCAGTGAGGATGTAAATTCCGCCTTTATCTGGTAGTATATGAAAATATTCTATGATGAAGTGAACTGAGGTGAACGACGAAGCTGTCTAAAATTCCGTCATGAATATTTGCATACAAAGTTTGTGAAAATACTGGTCAGTGGTGTGCAGGAATAAAATAAACGTTTCTACAAAGAAGAAGCTTAGAGCAGATACATCGCTTTCAGCATTATTTCTCCTAAAACCAACAAGCTTGTTTTCTTGCCGTTAGGAAAGCATTGTCTTCAAGAGTTGCCTAGTGGCGAGCATACTAACTGATTCGAAATGACCTAACAGCAACCACTCCAACTACATCTCAAATCCTATTTTCTTCGTGTCTCTCTCTTTTGTCAGAATCATAATATTTCTTCATAGAAAACAAGAAAAAAGTAGAGAAAGCAAAAACTGGAATAAAAACTATTCTCTTTTCATTTTCTGTCAAAAGATAAACGAAAACAATGAAAGAGTTGAAGAGGAACATTTCCTTTATCATAGTGCATTTTTTGTTGCAAGAAAGGAGAAACAGAGAGGGCGAGACGATTGTTGAGAAGAAGGGGAAGAGAATGAATTGCTAGTTTTTTTAGATACTGCATTTTCCAAGCAAATTGTACAGACATTTCGCTCTATAAATATACTGCTGTATATTGTAAATGCTAGTGCACTCCACAATACAGAGAACTACATATATGCAAACAACTGCGCTTAAAAGATGCATTCTGAATATATATGGCTTTTAACTTTCTCCTCTATTCTTCCCCTCTATATCGTCAACACAATGCCAGGCGAATGAAGTATAATAGGGACAAAGACCTTTGAAAAGAATATGACAGCATCAAAATGTTGCTCTTGAGTGTTCTAAAGTACTACATTGTATGTTGTACAGTACAGATAATTTTAATCAGCAGTTATCTGCTTCAGTAGTATAAACCAATGAACATGGGGAAATGTAAGAGCATAAGATGACTAACTGACTCTTCACTTGTCTCATAAGTTTTGACTTGCAGCAAAGTTTTTCATTCCCGTTTAAATGATATTTCGCCATTCTAAATGATTTAGGTTCTGAAAGCGCACCCATGTTACAGTATAGAATTGCTTCCAAGAGTTGAGGTTGTTTACAAGTTGGATGTATCGAGGTCGGCTATCATCATTGAATCGAAATCAGAGCCAGAGTATTGTGGCGAAGCATAATGTAAATTAGATATGGACGACCCCTTGAGTAAAGTCGACACAAATTCTTTTGACTTTTCCTACTTTTCCTCATGGAAAAATGTTACCAGCAAGCTTACGCCATATCATCTTCTCTATGATGGAAAATACCACAGTAGTGACAGGACATTTTTTTTCTGATGCCTCAATAATTCCATATCATTTTTACCTTATCCTCTTCCCTCTTACCTACATTCTGTATTCCACTTGTTTGTAAAATGTAGATATCTCTGCCACTTCTTTCGTTCATCATATACAGTCCATGTAAATACATGAGCAAACAACGAATAGAAATATACTCCTGAGAAAAGATGGAAAGTAGACGGCTCTCTCGCTTTCGCCTTCGTTTTTATACCACTATTTCTTTTTAGCTTTCTCTCAGCTTTCTCTATTTCAGTTCTAAGCTACTTACGTGTCTCTTTGAGAAGCACGGCAAAGCTTGTCTGTGTTGTGACGCAGAGCTCCTTATCCGTTGTCTCATCACAGTCCAGCTTCCCTGTACAAGTTGGTATACTCATGGAAGACCATGATAGCCAGAGTCTCATCATTTCCCGACTATTCCTCCTCTAAAGCAATAGTTTGGCTTCTGATGATGATGCCCTTTGGAAATCTATCATCTTCTGGCGCATCACATTTTTGACACTCTCTCACTATAAGCAGCTTATTTATTCCAACTCCACTTGTGAAATAATAAGTAGGATGGGAGATGGGAAATAAGTAAGAGGAATCTTGTGAGAGTCTTCGTACCGACATTGTTTCTTACCACAATTTCCAGAAGCTCAACTTTTCCATGCTACTATAATGCTTCAATTCAAGTGATACTGACCACTCGCATGACGACTTATATCAAGTGTGTGTAGGCGTGTAGGGATTTTGTTTAGCTTTATCACTGAAAATAATTCCAAGTGTGTCGATGGAGATGGAACATTTAGGAATTGTAATTTTAATGCCATTCACTCCTTTCCCAACACCTGTAAAACAGATGATTGAATTGTCATGTGTTTACTGTTATTTAATTCTTTTCTTTTTCGATTGATATTACAGGCAGTGGCGTAGGCGGCTTCGTTGGTGGAGGTGGCTACCATCTGGGGTCTGGTGACGCATTAGATGCCCTGAATGGATACCACAGAGAACGAAGCGGTTCAGATGGTGATGGAGAAGAAGACTCGCCCCCCACCCAGCACCGAGCCCCTCCCTTTTTACCACCAGGCCCAGGAGTGCCCCTCGGAGTACCCTTAGGTCTCGGCAATCCGTCCAATTCCCTTACAATTGGACAAGCAGCACAGTTGACCCAGCAGCAGCTGCACGGTACACATCACGAATATGCCGGAATCGGCGTCCCAGTAGTAAATCATCACGCCCACCCACACATGAGCAGCCAAAGTCTGCGAAGGAGCAGAAGTCGACCTTCTGGCTCCCAGCAGCCACCCCAACAGAGTCAGGCACACTACCAAAGTCCGGGGAATGTGATTGGTCCGGCGCACAGTTCCACTCAGTCATCCTCACAGGTGGTTCAGGAAAACCCGTACCAGCAGCCATACACTGGCAGAGGCGTTGGTCTTTCCGATAGTCCCACCTCGGATAACGCTTCCGACGCTACTCTTACTGATTCCGAGCTTCCTTTTGCGAACACGACGTCTGCCTTACCCCTTCAAAACGGTGAGTACCCAACTAAGAATTTTTCTTTCTTTCCCGGTATAAGTCCTCCTCATCGTCAATGCAACTCTCAACCGGGTTTTTTGCTGTTTCGAATTTAATGGAATGGTCATGTACAAAAGCCAATGCTACCCAAGACGATTTTCATATACAGTTAAATGACTGCTGCAAAGCATATTTTCCACTCTGAAAAACTGGAGGGGAGATGGTGAGAGGAGGACGGTGAATGAAATGCTTCATCTTGCCAAGTTATGCGTGCCTAATGCAAACGAGAGAAGGCGAGGGAAATTAGGAGCTCTCTCTTTCATGTTTCACGAATAATCCAGCATTCCTGCCACCACTACGCCTAGCACCCAAACACAATCTTGTACATTGCTTCTCCTCCTCACTAATGTAGGCACTTTCACAACAACAGGGAAAAAAGAAAAGAATTGAGTAGCTCAGGCACCAGGGATATACACATACCAATTTCACTTTATTTTCACCCTGCCTTCTTCACACACAAGTAGAACTGTAGCCTGTATTTTATTATCGTTCTGTGTTCCCTCCACTTCTAGATTTTTTCCACTGATGATGATGATTTGCATTGCAAACTCGTTATCATCGTCTCCAGACCGAAAAATTGACTTTACATGTTTCTTCTCTCGTCTTTCTCCTCACCACTTTCCCCACACACCACAGTCCTCTCTTGTCTCGTTTTGCATATGCATTTAACTCAAATGTTTGCATAGACACTAGAAAGCCTATTTATATCACGATTACTTGCATATTATTGAAGGAAGTAGGACTCTTTTGCTCTGGAGAAATTTTTAAGTAAGAAATACTGAGGCTCTTTCCGTCTTCTCGTCTTTACCCAATCCCAGCCACGTCATCATGTCATAAACTTCAATCCCTTCACCACTTAATTCTCAACTCCCATAGTAAATTAGAGTGAGCATTGACCAGAGTACAGTCATTTTCTGGAATTCCGTTCAACTTGAACGTTTTTCGTTTTGGTTTCATTTTCTCCGACTCGGAACTACCTACCTACTTATATTTATATACCAGCAGATGGAAAGAAACTGGATGCATGGCAATTGGAAATACGTACTTCTCTCTCTCTCTCTCTCTCTAGCATACCATTAGTCATCAAATAGAGTAATGTTTGTGTGCACGAAATGCTTTTTACACTGGTGCTCTCCAGTGTCTATTGGAGTGCTGCAATATGGATTGCCTCCATTTTCTGGCACTCACAAACTCACTCATCCTCCTTGCTCCGCATTTCTATGCTACTTTTCACTCCACCGATGTAATGAGCACTTTCTCAGGTTCTTCACATTATGTCAATCATAGCCATGATGAGATGATGTTTCCACTGTCGAATTGATTTACTCATGAATCACTTCTTTATCAAAGTAATGAATCATCTCGACAAGCCAAATAACCAATATTACTGACGATGAGAATATTTACTCATTTTCTATTCAATGATTTCCATACTTTATAATAATTAAAGTATTTTGTTATTTCTCCATTAAAACTCAAGTCTTCAGTAAACATTTATATACGAGGTCAGATACAGCACTGGATTCGGTGACACCAGGAAAGAATAGGTTGGAATTACCATTGCAAATGCATACATGTAATGTGTTTTGATGCATAACTTGCTGCAGTGCAGATTCTGGGAGGGAGATCCTCAGCACTCTACGGAAAGTGCACACTTCAAAGAGAAGCGTTTATCTTCTTGGAAAGTACAATGTGGAAAACTAGCCTGTTGACCAAACTCGTAATTCCATGAATGTCCACTTCTCACAACTTTCTCTGGAAACAAAAAAAGTACTCGATGAGTATCCCTGAACTAGCAATAGTTTTTGTTTGTATTTTATATTTTTCAAAATAAATATAAGCAACTTCCATGCAAGTGGTTGTACTTGTACAAGAGTGAATCGAATGATTCGTTGCAGTTAGAGGAAGAGGATCTCTTGTTTTAAATTTTTGTTTCCTCTCATGCACTCCAAAACAAGCTAATGCACTCATGGAATATTCAGAGAGAGAAAAAAGGGTGAGAGATTCGTTGGAAACTTTTTTTTTATCATGTTGTTCCAACACTTTACGATTCAATTTTTATCAAATCTTGTTCATGAAAGCTGCTGATGAGAAGATTAAATTAGCTCACATCGTCAACCGATTGACAAGCTTTCCATGGAGGAAACTTTCTCTTCTCTCAAATTTACATAATATTCTCAATGAGCATGATGATGTGGCAGTGGTGTGGTGGGTGATGATAAAAAGGATGAGAGCAGATCAGGATGGGAATCAGATTTTCAAGAGGAGACGAGAATCGAATCTTTAAAAAGCCCCAGGGCAATACACACACAAAAAAGTCTCCTGCCAGAAATTTTCTTTTTTGAATGTGCAGAGTCGGAAACAAAAGGAAATCATTAGGCAATTATTTCACCGAATGTGTTCATCATCTCACCATGAACGACAGTAGCACAAAGAAACAGACCGACTGTTTGGTAATTTCAATTTGTTGAGATAAAAGACGAAGGGAGAGAGGAACACGTCTTACTTCATGTTATGCTCTCACTCAAGTTCTCAGAGTTTCCTCACTTTTCCACAATATATTGCTGGTGGCTGCTGTTGATTGTGTTATGTTGATGACACGGGTTTCCTCATTTTCTAAAAAGACGCAAAGAAAAACCGGCACCCAGGAAATTGGAAATGGGCAAAGACGAAAAGAAAAATTAGATTGGCGAGTTGTTTGAATCATGGATGGATTCACGCGTCCTAAGCGAAATATGATTACTCTGATGAGGATGGTGGTGACGATGGTGGTGTTACTGCTGGGAGCGTTGTTCAAAGAAGTTGTGAAATCTGCAATCTAATTTTGAGCGAACGCATCCTGTTTTATGAGACGTTTCTAGATTTTTTTAAAGGCTTCTCTGGAAACGAGTACTTAGTCACTCAGCGTCATAAACTTGTGGATAGTGTGAGGACTTTGTTGAATTGCACATTTAACGGTTTCAATCTTCTTGTACTGTTGCAGGTGGACATTTGATAGGTGGCAATCTCGACTTTTCCACAAATTCGGCACGACTCAACAGTCTGAAGCGCACGCTGAACTCCAATGGGAAGAGCACGACGGGCATAGGCCACTCCAATCCAAGTCATGATAGTCACATGGATCAGTACTTGATGCATACCGCCGGTGGCAAAATATATATTCCTTCCGGTAAGCACCTTTTTTTGAGGTTGACTTCACAAAAGTAAAATATGTACTTATTATTGCTCATTCAATGTTATTTGCAACTTGTTGTGTACAGAGACTCCAAAAAATTCCACTTCCGACTACAAGACGAGCCCGAGTAGTTCACCCTCGAAGAAGACGTCGGGCAGTTTACTGTACAAAGATGGGGTGAGTACTCTGCGAGGTGGGGATCACAACCACCGACACCTGCACCATAACCAACATCACAGATCGAAGACAGACTCTGAGGACGACTACCTGTACAAATTCAAAGGCGTCTGTTCTTGGAAAGTGGCAGCGATCGTGATTGGTATCTTGTTTTTAGTCTCCCTTACGTGTGCCATTCTCATGGGTAAGTAGTCACCAAAAAAGCTTATCTCTGCTTCCAATAATAATGATATAATCAAGAGCTTTAACTAGCTTTTATTATTATGCGTCCTCCAGGAACAGGTGCTATCCCATTGAAAGATGGTAGTAGCAGTGCCAAAAATTGTGGACTGGATGGAGCTGGGGATGAGCAGATGCGAACTGATGAATCTCTCGCAAGACAATCAACAAATGGAACCTTCATTTCCGGCCCACATACCACCAACCGTAAATCACCGTCACATTCATCCATCGGTCCCTCCTCTGGAGGTAGGTGGCAGCTGCCAAACTAAAATAATTACTATGCACTTCTCGCAAATGCAATAAAAAATGTTGGCATACATAATTACCTACTCATATGAGTAGGCGATGCAATTGACGCGAGTCGCGAGCTAGCACATTCCAGGATTTATTTTACCCAATACATACATGATTTAAATCCTTGGTAGTAGTAGTTTTAATTTTTTACATTTTGGTATTAACACAACACAATAATGCCAGATTGTGCTTTTTATTACCCTTTTGTCTCATTGATTCTAATTTTAAAAATAGCATTTGGTTTTGATTTTTAATTAATGGCTGGGTTTTTCCTAATTTTATATTATGATTTTTCCTTAGTTTTTTTGAGTATAGTAGTATTTGCTGAAGGAACGGAGCTTGCTAGTGGAAGTAGTCGCTACTCTAATTTTAATTGGGCGCCTAACCACCGATTAAGTAGAGTAAATAGTAATAGTGCTAGTGATAACACGAAGAACGCTTATCATTACCCCTTCGCTTCCAAGCATCATCCTAGCATCAACGCTAACAACAAGGAACGGGTTAAGCGTGATGTTTTGCAACTGCCAACCTTTCTTCTGACTGCCGCACTGGAACAACTGTATTCCTTGAACACTTCAAATCAGCAATCCAGCACAATCCAAGCGGAGGATTTTGTAACTTCAACGGAGCCAGTCTACAAAAATGCACTTGTTAGTCCCTCGCCGGATTTAGCTAGTAGTTCACCACGTCATGTCGAAGTTTCCTATGCATCGGCAACCCCGACACAACTTCCATATGAAGACATTCCCATGGCAGATGAGCAGTATTTTGGGCCATTGTGGCCCAGAAAATATCCACAGCGGAATGCCGAAGCGGATGGGAAATTGGAAAGCATTCAGAAAACATCTCTTCTTCTGCTAAGCGGCAATAAGGAGCGGGGTAGCATGGAGCGTCACAAAGAGAAGTCACTTCAACGACATTTTTACAAGAGCGTGCAAGCTACAGAGTCTCCAGAGGAACCGGAGACGGTGAAGCCATCATCATCAGAGAAGGATGGTGCTGGTTATCTCACATCGTCATCATCCTCTGGCTCGTTTCCTTCAAATGAGAAAATCGATATCGTAGCAATGATGCCACCGTCATCATCATCACCACCACTATCCCCAGCCGAAAAAATGGAGGAGCAGGAATGGGAAAGGAAAAATGCTGTTGTAAGCAGAGAAGCATTAGAGCTAATGTCAATTCCGGCCCCATCCAGCAGCACCAAAACTGATGACGATCCCAATAGAGTGAACAGCAGACTGCAGGAACGCAACTGGCAGTTAAATGAGGACAGCAGTGATGGCGGCAGCAATGGTGACAAAGCTGCCTATACAATCTCATCAAAAGACGATCATGTGATTGATTACACCTCTTCTGTCCCTACCAATATCAAAGTCACGGAAACTACTTTTGAGGATGGAGAGGAGGAAGATAGTGGAAATAGGATGGATCAGTCCTCTACGACACTTTCCTCTTTGACAACGGGAATAACGGCAAGTGAAGCTAATGAGCTGCTCCCTTCATCCACCACCACAAGTAGCATCCAATCTGAAGCGATGAGAAACGGATCAACAGAATCCCTGCCCTTGTCTCCATTACTCACCTCGACTTCTAAACCCGAAAGTGGAGTTGCATTGGATGAGGATGCGAAAGTAGACGCCAGTAAATATGATGATGATTCGGTGGATTTGCAGCAGGAGGAGAATTCTAATGATGAAATGAACGAAGCAACCATAACAACTGATGTACCTTTCTCATCTGAATCTTCCTCAATGGCATATTCTGGCGACGGAGTGGTGGTGGAGCCACACTTAACTTTGAATGTTGATAAAATTAATCCTCCTGAGTTGGAGCAGCAACAGGGGAATCAACACTCTGGTGGGGTATGTGAATGCTACTGTCCTTGTTTGGATAAGAGTGGCTCAGAGGAAGCGGCATACTATGATGACAATAATGAGCCTGTCATCAAATCTGCGCTTCTAAGAACCTCAACAACACCAGGTAGCGTGACCGAGTTGGATACGCTGGAAGAAGAGAATATCACAGAAGATGTGATGGTGGTGGTGATGGAGACAGAGGAAGAGTTGCCGTTCTCAGGGTTTGGGTCTGGAATGGAGAGTTATTCTGTAACCGAGCAACAAACGACTACTGAGCAAGATTTGCTGGTAGACGACGAACAACTCAGCTTCGAGTCAGGTTCCGGCTCTCTCGAAATATTCGAATTGGTCAATCAGCAAAAAGAGTATGTGGTAAGGAGTCCACGTGACAGTGAAGAGGAAGTTAACAGCATTCCAGTGTTTCCCCCGACCAATGAAAAAGAAGAGAATGAAAAACTGGATACAGTTTCAGAACAGTTGATAAATCATAACGGAGTAGACAGTTCAAAGTCGAATGAAACAAAAACTGATCATATGGAACCTTTACTCGCCAGTGGCACAGGTCTTAACGTAAGCTGTCATTGCGCAGGATTCAGCGTGGATCAACGAGCACAAACTTCTGGCAACGACTCGTACTTTATGATTGTTTTCGATTCTTTCGATGAAGGTGATCATCATGAAGAGGGAGAAGGTAACACACAACCAAAACTGCAACGCAGTCTACACTAAATGTGCAAAACCATCTCAGCAAATCATTTAATTGTTGGTGTTTTAGTATTGTCATTAATGTTGTCTCTGGAAATTGTTGTAGCTAGCAGTGTGAGTGTGATGTGTTGTGATCCCGATTGTTCTTCAAAAACTCGAAATCTTTGCTCTGAAGTCGGGTAGCTTTTGCTCCTCTGAATCTACTACGCTTTTTTCGAAATCGTCGAAACATTGCTTTCATGTAAGAGGCGAGTATATAGCTTGCTAGCGCATTTAATCTATCTTTTTGTATGATTTGTACTGCTTTAATTTTTACTTGCTGTATTACTTTTTCAAAAATTATTTTTTCTTCCATGTAACTGCCAGCTTTAAAAAATGTTGCCTAATTAAAGCTGTACTAACTGTGCAGCTAAGCGCGTGACGTTACGCTACCAGCACCACAATGGAAATCCAAATGCTTAATAATACTTATGATATGCATAGGTATCGGGAGATTATCACCTCTGCCAGGTGTCAACTTTCCACCGGATGTCAGTTCCTTCGTCCAGATTACAATTCCGAGTCGGTTGTCGTATGTGATTCCCGCATATAGCTACTGGAATATGCAGTTCTACCAGTCGGAAGGGGCTTACATCACTTGGGAGATTGGCGTCCCTAGAGGCGCTTCCGTTGGCTTCTACGCAAAACGAAATGCACGTCCTTCCCACACCAACTACGACGTAATTGAGATTCTCAGAGGATTTAAAACCAGAACCACGCGCAGCTCTCCGGTAAGCCTTTACTTATTAAATTTTCGTCATGGCTCACTTGACGATACTCTTGCTTAAAAAAGTGATTTCCATAATGTGTGAAAAATTTCTTTCTCGTTTTTGACAATGTGTAGCCCTCAGTTTCCAAGGAGATTAACAAGTTTTTGGAACAGGGTCACTGGTTCCTCAGCTTGTACAACGACGACAGTGACAGTCAAGAGGTGTTGTTTGCGTCCAAAATATCGGAGGAAATGACTGAAGGATGTCCGAATGGTTGCAGTGGAAATGGACAGTGTCAGAGCGGTCATTGTCAGTGTAACGCCGGTTTTGGAGGAGATGACTGTAGTCAGAGCGTGTGCCCAGTGCTGTGTTCCGGTAGGGGTGAGTATGTGAATGGTGAGTGCCAATGCAACCCAGGCTGGAAGGGAAAGGAGTGCAGCTTAAGGCATGACGAATGCGAGGTCTCGGATTGCAATGGGCATGGCAAGTGCAGCAATGGGAAATGCGTGTGTGTGCGTGGCTACAAGGGTGACTTTTGCCAAGAAGGTTGGTGCATTGCAAGCATGTAAAATTTGCTTGCGAACGTGTATATAAAAATATAATAAATGCAACTAGTGTAGATTGGTTACTAATCTCATCCTCTGCTTCTTAATTTGCATCATCTCATGGTCATCAGTGGACTGTCCGAATCCTACCTGCTCTGGGCATGGCTTTTGCATTGAGGGGGGTACTTGCATGTGCAAAAAGGGTTGGCGCGGGCAGGACTGCTCCCAGCCTGACAACGAGGCTCTTCAATGTCTTCCCGACTGCTCGTCCCATGGCGTCTTTAACCTTGACACACAAACGTGTACCTGTGAGCCCAGATGGACCGGAGAGGATTGCTCCCAAGGTATACTCCCATTTCCCTCTTTTCTAGCTGCTTCCTCTTCGTACATTTTTTAAAGCTTACATGCTGGTGCCGCTTCCTCAGTTCCTTATTGATGGCATGCATGGTGGGGGGCTACAGTTTCATTTATCAATGTGGGAACATGGATCCATCAAAGTAATCAATTATTTCTAGCGTAGTGCCTTGCTCTAATCCATTTGTATCCTATTCAGAGCTTTGTGACACCAACTGTGGGCCTAATGGTGCATGTATTGGAGGGGGCTGCCGTTGTACTGAAGGATGGACTGGAACGCTATGTAATCAACGAATCTGTGATAAAAGGTTCGTTGAAAAATAAAGTAATGAGAATGAAAGGTGTGGTCAGTATTTACACTATTTCCTAATTGCATTTTGCTATTGGTTTTCCAGGTGTGCGGATCATGGTCAGTGCAAAAATGGAACTTGTCTCTGCGTCACAGGCTGGAACGGAAAACACTGCACTTTGGAAGGATGTCCGAACAGTTGCAGTGGTCATGGTCAGTGCAAGGCTAATTTTGAAGGGCAGTGGGAGTGCAAGTGTCATCAGGGCTGGACTGGAGCAGAGTGCTCCGTGATGATGGAACAGAACTGCCAGGATGCAAAAGACAACGACAAGGGTTTGCCCCTCTCTCTAACTATCCATCATGTCATGCCCCTATTCCAGCAAATATTGTAAGTACCTATGTTTTTTTCTTAATTCCCTGATTTGTGTAGATGGTCTGACTGACTGTGAAGATCCCGAGTGCTGCTCAACTCCTCAATGCGAGAAGAGTCAGCTCTGCGTATCCGCTCGCAAACCGACTGACATTTTGCTGAGAAAGCAGCCACCTGCCATTACCGCGTCCTTTTTCGAGAAGATGAAGTTCCTCATTGAGGAGGGCAGCTCTCAGAGCTACGCCAGACAGGAGGCCTTCAATGGAAGGTAAAGCGAAAAATTTTCTCTGATCGCTACTTTCTCTAAGCTCAGCACGTTCTGAATCATCGCCACTTTCCTCTCTGTAAACTACAAAAAACATAATGATAATACATGCTGCTTTTTTATGTTTTTGGAAACAATTGTTTTTGTCCGTTCATTTAGTTTTTATGAATTCATTTTTATTATTATGGTTATCATCCATCTAGTATTACGATTATTGTTGCATATTACAATGACGCTTTTTTGTTACAGTCATTTATGTTTACGCTATGATTATTGTTTGACGTTGGTTTTTTGTTCAAGTTTTCTTGTTGATTCTGTGCGTGACCGTTTTTTACTTTTTTCTTAAATTACGACCGTCTCAAACTAACTATAAATCTAAATGCTGCATTCGTGCCCCTGTCTTTTTCCACTCCCTTTTCATCACTTTCTCTCTCTCTCTCTTCTCCCAAACTCAAACAAATACCTATTTTTCAATGAGTTTTACAATTGACGACATTAACTAAAATTAAGACAAACATTAAAGCAGTTTCTAAAAGTTATGAAAAAAAATATTGAACAGCAGATGTAGCAAGTATATTAGACACAGTTTGACTTTTTGTCACCTTATGTGGCTAGTAAATTATTATTTAACTTTAAAAAAAGTAATCTATCTATCCTATCTACAGATTAAAATTATTTTTCCACGTCAAGCGTTTTGACATTTTTGTTGAAATGGTGAATAATGATTTTTACTGGAATGAAACTAGCAGATAAATTGTTTTGAAAGCTATCTAATAAATACCAAGGTTGAATGAATAATTTTTTAAAAAATGCACGCCTGTTGCTGCTCTCTGTTCGAAAAATGTTAACTGCTAAGTACGCAACTCATTGACTCATTGTGTGTCTCTCTTGTTTTTGTGCTGCTTCTTGTGTCTCACTTCCTCTACTACTTCTACTACTCAAGTATGTTTTGGAGTCATTTCAACAAGAGGTAAGAAGATCTCTCATTACACAAACACTGACTGGTGGACAGACAGACAATCAGACGAATGATAGATTCTAGAAATCGAAAACGTTATAGCGTTTAAGCCACAAGGAATAGAGCTGTAGTTTAGAAAATTTGGAATCGGAGCTGACTAATAATGTCTTGTTATCCAGATAGGTAGGTAGTTAATTAGGTGTAGTGGGCAAAAGCTGATTGCCACCAGAACACCATAAACCACCACCACTCTTGTCCCTTACTTGTTGTTACTGTTCTTCTTCTTGGTCTTGTCTATCACTCCGTGTCAGTGTGTACTTGGGTTTTGTTGACCTGGTTAGTTAAGAATACGATAATAATTGTTATGCCGAAATGTGAACCGTGCAAACGTCTATCTATGTGTCAGTACTTTTGTCCTTACATGCCATAATGATAAAGATGTTTTTAGTGTCAGTATCGCAATGTCAGTGTCGTCCTATTTTCTCATGTGTGTCCGTTGCCGTGCACGCACCTAAGTGCCTCATATTCCACCTTAAAAACTATGCGCATAATATAATCAATTACTGCATCATAATTCTCCAGCATAAAAGCTGCATTAAAGCTTTTCTTAACATCCATCAATCGACCAATCATACAGACTGATGACTGCAATCAACTCAGTCACTTCGCCCATTAGACATGTCAAAATAACTTTCCAAGTGATCAACTAGGCATTACATGAAATACATAACCAATGAGGCAAAAATTTTCATGCAACAGTTTAACTTTTCTTGTTCATACTAGTCCAAGAAATAACTTGAAGATAAGGACGATTTGTATAGAAACTGGGCGTATCCCACCAAATGCAATTAGAATCAGATAGGACGACACTGGAAGTCACTTGAATTAAAAATTCCAGTTAAATCGGCTTGCATGCAGTTACAGCGCTATCCTTTCAACTAAACTAATCGTTGGTTTTCTATCTTATTTCTTTCCCATCAAACAGTCGAAGCGGCGTTGTTCGAGGTCGGGTAGTCACACCAAACGGAAGTGGGCTGATGGGTGTAAGAGTGTCAAGTTCCAGTCCCCTCGAGCCTCTAGGTGGCTTCACGCTGACGCAGGATGATGGTTGGTTTGATCTGATGGTGAATGGCGGTGGAGCTGTGACTCTGCACTTTGGTCGTAGTCCTTTCAACTCACAAACCCGAACAATCTTTGTTCCATGGAATGAAGTAGTGATCATGGACACGATCACGATGGGTGCTGTGGAGGATCGTGTACTTCTTTTCTCGCAACCCTGTGACTCACACGACTACGACGTTATGAAACCCGTTGTATTAGCTACTTGGAAACATGGGTTCCAGGGCAACTGCCCGGAAACGAGTGCCATCCTCATTGAGTCACAAGTGGTCCAAGAGTCCATCAAGTTACCAGGTACTGGAATCCATCTCATGTATCACAGCTCAAGAGTGCCCGGCTACCAGTCCACTATTCAGTTGCAGCTCACTCCAGAAAACATCCCGACATCTTTGAAGAGAGTACATCTGAAAATTACGATTGAAGGCGTGCTCTCAGAGAAAACGTTTGAGGCGGACCCCGGAATCAAGTTCACATACTCTTGGAACCGACTCAATGTCTTCAGGCAAAAGGTGTTTGGCGTTACGACAGCCATTGTCAAAGTTGGCTATGAGTATGACAACTGTGCGAATATCATCTGGGACGTGCAGAGCACCACGCTTAGTGGCCATGACATGAGTATTTCTGACATTGGTGGTTGGAATATGGACATCCATCATAGATACAACTTCCATGAGGGAATCATCCAAAAAGGCGATGGATCCAATATTTATCTTAAACAAAGACCCAGAGTAGTAGTCACCACTATGGGCAACGGTTATCAGAGACCTCTTGAATGCGGTGGTGAGTGTAATGGGGTTGCAGTCAAGCAAAAATTGTTGGCTCCTGTGGCACTGGCGGCAGCTGCTGATGGAACTCTCTTTGTTGGGGACTTTAACATTATTCGCAGAATCATGGTGGACGGCACAGTTCAAAACATCGTTAAGCTTAAGTATGGATTAAAGCATTTATTTATTTAAAAATAAGAATTTGATGTTTCATGTGGTAAGATTTTTAACATGTTGATTTGGTTTTGATTGCAGTGCGACACGTGTATCCTACCGCTACCACATGGCTCTTAGCCCTGTGGACAACACACTATATGTTTCTGACCCTGAATCCCACCAAATCATTCGAGTACGCAATATTGAAGACACCAGTGATCCTGATCACAACTGGGAGCCTGTAGTAGGCTCTGGAGAGCGCTGCTTGCCTGGAGATGAAGCCCACTGTGGAGACGAGGCTTTGGCAAGAGATGCAAAACTGGCATATCCGAAAGGTGTCGCAGTGACATCTGAAAATGTGGTATATTTTGCAGACGGGACGAATATTCGAAAGGTTGATCGTGATGGGATTATAACAACAGTGATTGGAAACCATCAGCAAAAGTCTCACTGGAAACCGATTCCATGCCAAGGGACCCTCAAGCTGGAGGAGGTGCATTTGCGGTGGCCTACTGAGCTCACTGTAAATCCACTGGACAACTCCCTCTACATCATTGACGACCATATGATCCTCAAGTTGACAGGGGACAACAGAATTCGAATAATTGCTGGAAGACCATTCCATTGTCCAATTCCAGCAGGAGGCTTTGACTTGGATTTGGCTACACATACTGCTCTCATCTCACCACAGTCAATTACATTCTCTTCTAACGGTGATCTCTATGTGGCAGAATCCGATTCTCAGCGTGTGAACCGCGTGAGGAAAATCTCAACAGATGGGAAGGTGTCTCATTTCGCTGGTATCGACTCCAAGTGTAACTGTCTGGACAGAGGATGCGTCTGCTTCGAAGAAGATCACTACATGGCCACTACTGCAAAGTTCAATACCATCTCTGCGATTGCCATGTCACCAGACGGGGTTCTCCACATAAGTGACCAAGGCAATTACAGAATACGCTCAGTCACAGCTCTCATTCCCCAACCGACACTGACCGAGTCCAGACAATATGAAATCTATTCCCCAGAAACTCAGGAGATCTACATCTTCAACAGGTTTGGCCAACACATTGCCACTAAGAATATTGTCACGGGTGAGACCATCTACACGTTCCTCTACAATGTCAACATGTCCAACGGGAAGCTCAGTTCAGTGACCGACTCACAAGGAAACAAGGTGCAAATCCTGCGAGACTACTCCTCTCAGGTTAAGACCATTGAGAATGCACAAGGTCAAAAGTTCAACTTGAGAATGAGTCGTGTGAAGATGCTGCAAGAGTTTAGTTCCCCAGAGGGATACAACTTCACGTTCGACTACCATTCCAGCACTGGACTCATCAAGTCGAGGAAGGATAGCTCAGGAAGAGCCTCTGTTTATTCTTACGACGAGTTTGGAAGACTCACCATGGCCGTAAGTCCCACAGGACAGGTGGTCACTCTCAGCTTTGACCTTAATGAGAAGGGTGCCAGCGTAAAAATCAGAAGGGATCAAAATCAGCCAGCAACACTTTTGATCAAGGGAACATCCACAGTTTACAAGCGTGTTGGGAAGTCGGAGGAGATCACGTCCGTTCATCCGGATGGAAATGTGGCGAAATTATTCCCATGGCAACAACAGATCACTACGGAGTCTGTGCCCTACTCGATACTTGGAGAAATCAGTCCCATGCTCTCCGACAGTTTCCCGGTACCTGGAAAGCAGAAGATGGAGTTGGCTGGAGATCTGGTGAACAGGGTCGAGTGGAGATATGTGACAAGAAAGGAGGGACGAGGCAAGAACAAGCAGGTGGTGCAGGTCGACAAGAAAATGAGGATAAACGGTGAAAACATTCTTATGGTTGAGTATGACCGAGAGACCAAGTCAGAGCTGATCTTCATCGAGGACAGGAATGAAATCTTAAACGTAACATACGATGACAAGACTGGGCGACCCCTCAAGTGGTCACCATCCCAGGGATTTGCGCCAGTCATTTTGGAGTATGACAGATTCTGGAGACTCACTGGTTGGAAATGGGCAGACCTTAAGGAGACTTATGAGTATGACAGGTCCGGCAGACTAGAGACGATCCATTACTCAGATGGCACTGCTCTAACACACACTTACAAAGATCCTGTGGTTACCCTGGTAAGTTACATTGAAATTACTAATTTGTATCGTTAACTCTATAAAAAAATAATGAAAAAGGTCATGTTCTCAATTTTCCATTTGATTAATTTTTACAGCCACAGAAAATCACAACAGCAGGAGGATTCGACTATCTTCTGGAATACGATAATGCTGGAGCATTCCAGTCACTTACAACTCCTCGTGGTCATATCCACACCTTTGGCATTTCCACATCAATCGGAGTGTACGAGTACCAGTACCGAGCACCAAGCTCTCGTGACATGTACAAGGTGCAGTACAATGACCTTGGCCAAATAATGTCTATTCTCTACCCACAAAACGCTGGACGAGTCAACTACGTTTACAACCGACTGGGTCGACTGGAAGCTTCTGTGGCAGGACTTCGCTCATGCCGCTTCAGCTACCAGGAAAATACCAGTCTGCTCAAGGTTGCCGAAGTGAGTCAATTTAGCTTCGAGGTGAAGATTGAGTACAAGTACCACGGAGGGCTGGTGAAAGAGGAGAGAGATAAGTTTGGATCGAAAACTGGACTTGACAATGCTCACCTCAAATACCAGTACGACGGCAATGGCAGACTTGCTAATGTGGAGGTGGAAATAAATGGAAAAGGTGCGCAGGCATTAGCTATCAAGCGTAATCAAAACACTGGTGTACTGGAAGGCATGGGCGATCTCACCCTCTCTCACAATCAGAATGGAAAGATATTCAACAGAACAGTGGTTCAAGATCCAGGCAAGATATTCCTTCGAGTTTGCGAACGGGATAAGGTGGGCAGATTCCACAGAGGTGTGATCAACCTGAAGGGTGGAGAAGTTTTCAAAATAGATATTCAGTACGACTCAAAGGGCAAAGTGAAGCACAGGTCCTTACACATTGGCAAAGCTGTATACGCTGACAATGTCAAGTACGACAAGGATGGGCGGGTGTCTGAGGTCCAGGGAAGCGGAGAGTGGAAGTATGTCTACGACGAAAATGGAAACGCAATCCAAGTGATGGAACAAAAGGATAAGTCTTCGCTCATATACGACTCAGGTGACAGGGTTATCCAAGTGGGTGAGCTGCTCCGATACACGTACGACGCCAGGGGATTCCTAGTTCAGAGAGGGAACGAGAAGTTCCAGTACGATGACAAGGGATTATTGATCCATGCCGTAAAGAAGGATCAGTACAAGGTGTGGCTGTTCTATGACCACTTGGACAGGCTGACAAGTGTCAAAGATGACAAGGGCAATGTGACACAGTTTATCTACGCAAACCCGGAAATGGCTAGGCGACTTACTCATATCCACTTCCCCCTAACTGGCAAGAGTAGTCTACTCCTCTGGGACGAAGGGAGCGAGCCGAGTGGAGTGGCTGCAAATGTTGTCGCAATGGTCACATCAGAGGCCCAACGTTACTATGTCGGATCCGACCAGAATGGAAGTCCATTAGCGGTGTTCAGTGTACATGGCTCTGTGATGAAGGAGATTCATCGAACACCATTTGGTCGGGTGGTGAGAGATTCCAGTCCAGACTTTTACTTTCCAGTGGACTTCCATGGTGGACTGCTGGAGAAACACACTGGAGTAGTTATCATGAGTGACGGCCGTCCCTACGACCCTACTATTGGGCAGTGGATGACGCCAAACTGGCTAGAGCTTCCAAAGAGATTCAAAAAACCGACTGACATCTTTACTTATAGATTCGCGCAAAATGACCCAATCACGCCAAAGAACATTTTGGCACATAGTCGCATGACAGAACTGAGTTCGTGGCTTCTCCTCTACGGATACAATCTGGACAAAATCTTCGGCCAGACGTATTTGAGGCCGGAGACACTAAGTCCCCGCATCGACATGGATGGCCACTTGGCACCCGAGTTTGGGGCGGTGTCTGGCCTAGACTGCATGGCAAACACGGTACAAGCCGGATTCAAGAATTTAGGCTTCAGTCGCAAGTCCAAGCTCAACCCCGAGAAGATCTTCAACAAGGAGCTCGACCTCATGACCAAGATTTCGTACAAACGAACAGCGTTTGGACCAGGGCTTCTTGTTAGCAGGACGGAGTCTGGCCGTACCCTTGTCAGCACAATGGACAATTCAGTAGTCCAGGGCGTGATTACATCCGTACTCAACGGCTCTCTTTTCATTGATTACCATTCCAATCACCAAAATACCTACTACTTTGTCAAGGATAATCCACATAAGCTTAGAGATGACATGGAAGAGCTGAAGCGTCTCGGAGGACTTTACAACATCACTGTTCATGATGCTGACAATGGTATCAAGGTAAGCAAGGAAATACATAATTTATTATGACTAATTTAATGATTTTTAAAAACCTTTTTACAATCTTTTTTATTCGTTTCAATTGAAGGAACTGAGACTGTGGAGTGGAGAGACGGCAGTTTCCGTTCGCTACGGTTCAGACCTGGAGGAGGAGACACAGCGTCTGCTGAAGCATGCGCACCGCAAAGCAATAGAGAAAGCGTGGGAGCAAGAGAAGCACTACATATCGCTAGGACTGGACGGGAGACGAGCCTGGACGGAGGAGGAGAAAGACCAGCTTCTCTCCAAAGGTACTGTCCATGGCTATCGTCCCTCCGACCTGTTCAGCATCCACAAATTCCCTCAACTTGCCGACGACCCAAACAACGTTCTCTTCCAGAAGGAGTCTCGCAGAAAGAGAAGAAAAAGCAATAAAAGGCATCATAGTAGTTATGGCAACAGTGCTAGAATCAGTAGTAGTAGCAGTAGTAATAGTAACTATCATTCAAATAATAATAATAATAATAATAATCACAATAATAACAGTAGTAGTAAGAGTAGTAGTGTTAATAATAATGATAATAATAACAATAGTAATACTAGTAACGATAGAGTGCTTATTTCATCTTCATCGTCATCATAATAATCTTGCTATAATTATTGCGTACAATCTAACCTTTTCCATTTGGCACGGAGGAGGTAGAGCAAGCCGTTGCCTTCCATGCGTTCTTTTTGCCAGCCGAAAAATGTTAGATTTTACAATGTACTGTTTATCAAAATTAAAATTAAAATACCCTTATTAAATTTTATCGTCGAGTGTCAGTACTCTGGTTATTATAAATACTACATAATATTATAGCCACATTTTATGGAGGGTGAGAAGAAGAGAGAAATGGGAAAACGAGAAGATAATGTTTGTATGCTAATTATATAATACCTATGTACTAATTACTAAAAATAAAATATACTCGACCGCTTAGATTCCTCATCGTGAGAAAGGAACATAGGATAAGCAAGGAAATTGTACTTATGACTCCCATAACAGATGATAAGCCACTAATAAATGATTACAGCTACAACATGTAGATAAAAATATTATATTGTATGCAATGCTCGAACGAGCTAGTTTTTTCCCCTCTCTTCTTCCGCTTGAGTCAGAGTGGAGCGTTGTAGGTGGATTTCGCTGTTTTCTATAGTGCAGAACTCAATACAGACTGACTACCACTTTAAAGTTTTAAAAATTATCTGAGCATAAAGTAAGATGGTTATATAAATACAAAATATGATGATGATATTATTATGGAGTTAGGAAGGCGCTCATCTCTCCTCAAATATCCGGTTCAATATTACTTTTAGGATGAGTTTTAGAGGAGAATGAGCAACTAATTATGAGGCTTGGTGGAGAACCTCCAAACAATTGTATGATATGTAATGTACCTCTCTATAAAATGCATGTTGTATCTATAATGTACTTAAATATCTCTGTATCTAATGTAATCTATGTATAATATGTCTGTAGATATATGTTTTATCAATATTCAATGTACATTTTTTAAAAACTGATATTAACTTTTGTCCGGTAAACTCCAAAATATAGAATTGCCATCAATCATTTTCTTTTTGTTTTTTGTAAGGAATGAGGAGGCAGAGTTTAAATGCAAGAATGAAACCCTCTCCTACCGCCACCACTACTGCTACAATAGCAATTATTCTGCTAGGCAAAATATAAATGTTGCTAGGACAAGTGTAGAGTGCACAAAAAATCTATATATTATCATTATTGTATAAAAATTAATAATAATTATTATCATTACTGGTAGTCATTTCTACGTTCAGATATTATCAGCATTTATTACTGTTGTATCTACAAGTTTCTGGCTAATTATAAGATCGAACGATTGCGCTATTCAATAAAAGTCTTCTGAACATGATAAGAGAGTATGATATTATTATGCTGTCATAAAATAATAACGTTGATACTTTAGGATGGAGATAAGTTTTAAAGAGTCGATATACGAAAGGATATCAATGGTGGCGAGAGAAGTTCTCCACAACAAAAGGTAATTGTAACTTTAGATTAAGAATAAAGAGTAAATTAATGGACAGAGAGATGACGCTGAATGAGGATATTGATAATTTTTAAGACAAAATACATCACTGGACACAACCTCTCCTGTTATACCGTAATAAGATTACGTTCATCCCCATTTGTTTATCACAATTTACTTTTCAAGAAAAAACGTAATAAAAATGTTTTCAACCGAAATAAGAAAAAAACTCTATACTTATTCATTCATTGTTCATGCCATGCATCATTAAAATGTCATATCATTACGATAACAAGATAGCATATTGTGTCATGTGAAGGCTTTTCGGTTTCATTCAAAGTGCATTTTGATCATTATTATGTCTGACGAAGGATTGGAGAAGGGAAAACGTTTCCGCTTATTTAACAAAAATTGCTTTATTCAAAATCTGTAGTACTATTTATTTCCTGGATAAGTATCAACTTAACTTAGGTTACATATGAGGTATACTCGTAATGAATGAACAATTGATAAATTCTAAACTGCATGAACTAGCAGATTTGTAGCAATCCAACTTTGAATCATACGTACTTTTTACATTTCTTAGAAATATATACATAATTTGAGACCATCATTTCCTGGCTGCGATTAGGTCCAGCTCATAAAAACTTTTGAAATAAAACATTTTTCTAAAACATAACAACAGCTTCGCTCCACTTCTTATTAATAATAACAATTCTGAAATAACTACTGGAATGCTTTGTACGCTAAACTTAAAAAGGCACACGTACACGACTCAGAATGGCATCTTTCTACAATGCCGTTTGATTGGGTGACACTTGGCTTCTGAACACATCCGATGCTACTTTCCACTTTCCTCCCTCGGCAGTCACTACAAAATTCTGGTGAAAGGCCTTGCTACCTCTCCCTGATATTCTGAATGTTCCACTAGTATTGATTAGAAAGGATTTTTGTTGTCCTACTGCGACATCTGTGATAATAAAAACAGTGGTCATTTAATTGTTAATTAATTAATTTAACATGTACAGCTTGGTAAAATTGAACTCGTTGAAACTCACTTGACAGGGGATGAACGTCCATAGAGAGCATGTTAAAGGTAACGGATGGAAGGTCATCAAAAAACTTTTGCACATTTGCTGTTCCCACCTGCGGATTTCCATCCCAAATGACGACGGCTGCTTCAAGATAAAGAAGGTACACTCTCTAAACAAAGAAACATGATTGATTAGTCTATGGTTGAAGATTAACAATTTTAAACGAGCAAGAAAGTAGTTGATTCTAGTAAAGCATGTAATTACATGAGGTCGTTGCTCCAACGTTTTGTAATAGAGGCGGACAAAATCTTCTCCAACTTTTACCGATTCGTCGAGAATGGACTTCCGCTCCTAGAAATTCAATCAAACATTGAGGCAAACTTAAAATCATAAAAAACCAACATTGGACATGACAAAATGATTCCAGTTTCATTAACTTTCATTCCAATTCCAAAAATAAATACAAACTTTCCCAGAATTTCATAGCACAACAATAAAAGACTAACTATCTCAGTTTCTAAACAACTAATTATTAAAATGGAAAAAAATTAAGTGGTAGTTACAATCCTTGAGCAGTGCCAAAGAAAGACCGCAAATGTCAAAAGTAAAATGATAAGTTACCATTGATAACTTACCGGATCGATTTCCCTTGAGGAGCTCATTTCTTTGTGGGATTTAAAAAGTTAAACGTTTAATAAATGGTTCCGAGTTCACAGCGCATAGGCATGCCTCCACCAGATAACTTTTGAGGCGTTGAGTTTTGAGGTAATAAACAATTCACCACCAAATCAAAAACAAACAGTCAAAAATTCAGCACGAGAACCCAGGGTAAATGACATCAGTGCAATGAAATTCAACTGATTACAAGACGACAGTAAAACGTATACACCATTCCACACTGACGACACTGATCTTTGGAGTCATCCAATCTGGTAGAAAGAGTCCACGAAGACTAGTCGACGAGGATGTAATCTTTAGACTGTTTCTTTACTCTTCTGATAATTATGAAAGACCTTGGCAAATCACTTGTTTTGATCGATCAACCTACGTTTGCTTTGCTACATGTTCACGTCGAATTTTTTTAAACGAAATGGGGCAATGCGAAATATCATATAACACGCTACAAGACTACTCAGCTGCAGCACTGATATTATCCTCTTTCTATAAATTTTTTCGTTTGTTTTGTGTTTTTTCCTTTGTTCTGCAGTATATGTGCTAATACTTGACAGAATTTTATTGTAATTTTCTAAAACACTACACCTACCGCTTTTGTCATTCAGAAGCGCTTAAAATAATGTCATAGATAAAAAAAATAAATAAACATTTCTTGCATAAAAAAATCCAGCGTCCTACCAAATATCTTTCACATTCGACATCTTACGCTTTTACATATAATTTCGAGATCGAAAAGAGTTTATAGAGATGAGTTGTTTCATATCTCACCGCCAGATGATGCAAAGTGTTCATTGATGGAATAGTAGATTCATAGCTTCACACAATTTCACTAGCAATTGCAATAATTACAAAACAGCGCAGCGCAAGGTGCAAAATAAGACTCTATTAGGAATGGGACACCCGTCGCCGTCTGGGCTAAACAAATGCGATACATTTTTTGGCTCCCGAATGTGAAGCATCGACATTTACAAGACACGATTACAATGTGTACTGTTTATTCGAATAAAAAAATTTACATTGAACATTAATTTATTTACTTATTTACCTATTTTTGTCGGTGGTAGTATTTTTTTAAACCTTGAATGCCAACTAACTAATAGAAAGATAATTAAAAAATAATATTGCCATCAAGTTATTTAGCACACATTAGCCGTTCCCTGGTCAGGCAATAAGCAGCGAAATAACTAAGCTTGCACAGTATTACCAGAGAGAAGACAGATGGAAAGGAAGTAGTGGAAGAGGAAGCTTAATGAAATCGCAGCTCGCGTGCGACATGCATCTCACCACGAGAAATAGTGAAAGGAGACGAGAGTCAAGTGAATCCCGTAGCTTCTTTCTCGTCTCTGTTTTCACAAGCGCGTTCTAGCTCTACTTTGGTCTTTTGCTTCCACAAACATCTCTCCACAATCCTCCCTTGTATAGTGCAACCATGTTGATATGAAATTCATTCCGTATAATTTTCCTTTGCTTAACGCTTTTTGCGAGATGATAGTTTCAATGATATTTGCATCATAGTAAATATACGGACGACGCAGTTGGGCCAGTACATCATCTCCTCTGCTAGTGTGGAGTGTGGATAGTTGAAAAGTCCACTTTGAAGTCTCAACGAATGAAGCATTCAGTCAAACAGAGGGTATTTTGGATGATGGGAGAAAATCTTGGAGCACATGACACCAAAAACCTGAGGAACGACAGATCATAAGAACAGTAGTACAGGGTACAGTGAGTGGAACAGAGCTAGAATCGGCTCAATTCCTTCATTGTTCTCAAAATCCATGCATTGATGATTAATTGATTGAATAAATTATTATTAAAGCATGAAAAAAGTACTTGTTCATGATGCTAAAATGCTAATGCAATGCTACGTAAATTTGAGAAGATGCAAACAAGATAATTTTTCCATTAACGATCACAACTTTGCGCTCTCGTCTTTCTTTCCTCTTCGTTCCTTAGAAGAGGGAAGCCCATGCTTTTTTGGCATGAGATCGTGCTGCATTATTTGCACCTGTTTAAAAATACATAATTTGTGATTGTGTGACATTGACATGAAACTCTTGCGGAAACACGAGCTAATGGCTGATACTGATAGAAGTTACTTGCATTATTGCAGATTTTGAGGAATTATTATTTGTATTTGTTTACATTCAGCCATTTGTTCGACACAATTCCAAACATCAATGATTGACGTATCAGCATGAATGCAAATACAAGCGCTAGTAAACTTGCATGACTCATGCGGTTTTATTACTTGTTTGATGCCATGTAATTTAAAGCGTTCTTTTATCCGTATGACAGGCAATTGTCATTATTTATGAAGTAGTAGGTAGCACGCGATATCGGTGCATTCCGCCACCATCCGACCGGGACCATCAACATCAAGAAAATTAGCATTATATATATCAACCTTGTAGATATTTAAATAAATGCAATGACGAGCAAAGAAAGAGAAATGAACATCACGTCAGCGGAAAAGATCTGCTTGCTTGCCTGGAGATACTATGTTGATATGAAATTCAATGATGCTCTGTCCAGCAATACGATCATGTAAATACCTGGAAAAAACATGTAACATTTTTAGCAACAGTCAAAAGTTGTCAGGTGCTCATGAAAGCTAGCTATTGACCAAGATGACCAATGACCATCACTCTGGCGCGCTGTTTCCTCGCCAAAATCCCCGTTTCTAGCAGATGAGTAGACTTTCCCCGAACAAGAGAATGAAACCTCTATCTGCGGCGACAAGCGGAGCGAAACGCGCCCGCCCGCTCTCTACTCACCGTTCGATATCCACGTAATTTCCTCATACATACTGTTGTGAGCTTTAGAGATTCTCGGATTTTGAGAAGCTGAGAAACCCGACCAGATTCTTGCTCCGACTAGCACTGCTCACGGGACAGCACTGCTGCTGCTGGTTGTGGTGGAGGAGGGATAACAATCTCTGTTTGGGCTTGTGTACCCAAGAAAGACGTTCTTCGCTCTTTTTTTCCTTCAAGAAATTATTATAAAAAAAGTGTGGGTGCACCGACCAACAGTGCAATCCTTCTCGGCACTGCACTGTGGTTCTGCAAGAAGCAAAGATGAGAATGTAGGGGAGGAGGAAACACCACCCTTCGAGTTCTGACGACGAGAGGGCTCTTCACTGAGAGGAGATGGTTGGCAAAGCAAACGGATTTGGGAGCCAGCGTATCCTTTCCATGCAGAAGTGGAGAGGGGCCTCCCAATCTGGTTTCAGTGCTCTCGTCACTCCAAAAGTGGAATGTAAAGGGCTGGCAGGGCACCCCAATCTTCAACATTGCTTAGACGCTGATCCCATACATAGCCTTGCATTTTAGAGAAGACATCGTCAGGATAAGTGGCAAGATTTTGTGGGAAGGATTGAGAGTCGATTTTCATTGAATTACGATACGGCTTTGCTACTTGAACGCTCTTGCATTGTATGAATACCTGTTCTCACTTCCTAGCTATTCTTGTGTGGGCACCTCGTAATGTCTGGTGGAGTAGTAGTAGTATTAATGCAGTCAGGCAGATGAAAAGTGAGAAAGGGTTAAATTCCAATCCAAGTATGTAATGTATTATAAGAATGCAGAGAGAGAGAGAGACAGAGAATATACAACGGACGGGAATATCCTAAAAGAGATACTCACTCTATCTATATCTCTCTTTCCATCGCACCACTATAATATGGCCTATAATGCTTTAAAAAATGATAATAAATATTTTTTTATTCTCCAGTGTTGATAGGATTGGATTGATATCCGTGAAAAAAAATATGTGATCGACAGGACGGAGAATGACGACGACGAAAGATATATTTTGTAGTGAAGTAGTGCAATCAAAATAACAATTACATACAGAGAGAAAAATGTGTACAAAATGTGGGGAAATGGTGATTAATAAAATGCGTTTAAGTTTTAAAGTTTGTTGGTGAGAGAAGAGGTGCGTTTTTATGTACATAACCAGAAGAAGTGGATCTCTATATCTTCTGTATTCACGCAATCAATTCTACTAATAATTCCAACAACATCAACAAGATTACCTTCGTGTTTTTTGTGCAGTGGAAAATTATCAATTTTACTACCAAATAATTTTGTCACCTGTTCTTTCTGGAGTTCAGAATACAGTGTAAAGAAGAGAGTTATGAGTCGGTAAGAAAATAAAATTAATCTCAGCAAAAAAAAAAAAGAAGAAAATCGCAATTAATTTTCTCGGTGTTGAATTGAAGAGGCCATCCATGACTTCATACATAATTAAGTAGTTCATTTGATTTTTTCTTCAACGGATATATTTTTTATAATTAGCGCGTTGCAAGTTCTGCGTCGTTCTCCTCTGTGCATTATATGAGTTGCATTTTAAAATAATAGTCAAGTTCATAATATCATTATAGCCTTTTAATTAACTTTCCCGTCTCTCTCTACTGAGTGATGTGTACACACAGAAGAATACAGGGTATTATAAGTTGTAAAAAGACATTCCTATAGTGTATAGCGGAGTTGTGCTGCCAACATATCATCTTCACAAGCTGCAATGTTAACGCTCATAAGGAATATAATGTACAATATATAGTAAGAATCCGAGAGATAGATCTTTTTAGCATTCTTGCAGTCGCACTTCGTCCTTTCTTTCTTTCGCTCTCTCTCTCAGAGTTTTCCTTCATGATCTACACCGTTTTCTTTTCATCTTTAAAATATGCCATCTGAGAGAGCGAATTTTAGATGTGTGTAAATATATATTATGTAGATTGGGAGATGTACCCTTAGAACACGTAGTGAATAGAAGATCATGAGACAGTACAGAGAGATGAGTACATTTGCTGCGATTATCTTCACATTCTCTAAAATAGAAATGATTATTGCGTGTATCAATATGAGTTTGTTCAATTCACGTTTATATTCAAAAGACGAAGTAGATTCTTGCGCCATACGTGACTATACTCTTACAAAACTATTTTTTTCAAGGAGAGAGGATATATAGGGACTAGTTTAGCATGGGTGAATTTACTTCTGCGTAAATACGTTCCTACTTTTTTGTATACACGAAGAGGAATCAGTGCAGTGTTCTGTGTGTTGAAAGCAAACCACTTTAATACACGAGCAGAAGAGTCGGAGGTAGGTAGCCCGACGAGATTACTGTCTGGTCTGTAGTGAGTATGAAACACAGCAGGTAGACAGAAGGGTTGTATTAATATGTGTGATGGTATGGTATGTTCTCTGCTGTGTAGGCAGAGATTACCTATTTGCTACTCTGTGTTGATGTGATAGATGGATAGTAGCGCCTTGTGCTGCAGGCGAAGCATGTGGAGAGTTGTGTTATGTATGGACGGCCCTGTAGCTTGTGGGATAATGTGAGAGGAAGGGAAGCCCAGTGTGTAACACGGGCAGGTTAAGACGAGCATCGGAACAACGCAGTAGAGTTGGTGTATTCGAAGGAGGAAGGGAGAAGAAGCAGAGGGTTCTCGCATAAAGCACAACAAATCGCTCTGCTCATTCTCACTATTGACTGATTCCGCTGTGCTCTCTGCTCGGCTGTTTGAGTGTGTGTATGTGTGTGTGGATGGAAAAACTCTGACGACAGAGAGATGATGATCATTATGATAACTGTTGTGTGGATAGAGTCAATGATCAAGGTGTGATCACTAAGGAATGTCTGTTTTCTGTCCGTCCGTTAAGTATATTTTGTGAGATTTGCGTGTTCTCTAAAAATGGTACTTGGTATTCAGAGAATGATTTAGTTATGCACCCGTCAAGGAGCCCGTTAGAGTTTGAATGTTTTGCTAAAAGTAAATATTGAGTTAAATTTTAAGAGATGAGTAAGTATCCTAGTAATGAAAGCAGTATTTTTCATTGATGCCCGCCACAGAAATCAATTTTTAAGTACAAGTAATGAGTAAAATTATGAGGCTTACTATTTCGGAATTGACATCTCCTTAATTTTCTGTCAATAATAGACACATGCACATGTAAATACTCATCATGACAATATCACTGGTTGTGATTGCGCGAGCTCTTTGAATCGGTTGCAAAGCCAAGATTTCTATACCTGCCTACGTGAAAGGAGTACTATGCTTTTCTCAAGTTGTGAACTGAGGAGCAGCGAGTTTTTTTTTAAAGATGTAGTGGACGAGCTGTATTATATTCTCGTGCCATGTTGCTGGGTCACGATCATGATGACGAGGAAGAGAATAATATATGGAGTGGTTGATCGTTCTATACTACTACTACTACTGCTGTTGTTATGGTTTTTTATTTTGGATTTGGGCTTCATTTTACATTGCGTAGTACTACCAGCCAGCGAAGCACTAGCAAAAGCGCTATACCCCTCTCGTCCTCCTTATGCATATGAAGTGAGCTCTCTAGCGCTACTAAAAAAGTGCTACGCTACTACGACGGTCGACTACAAATTTTTTTTTTTACTACAACTGTGCATCATCAGCCCATCATCATCGTCGTCGTCGTCATCATCATCATCTCTGCATGCATTCTATCCCGTACTCATTGATTCTACCTCTCTGCCACCAACCATCCAATCCAATCTACCACCACCACTTTATTATCACCACTGCTATTATTATTGTTGTTTGTTGTTGTTAGTATTGTTATTATTGTTATTAATAATCTGCTGGTGCTGATCTTGTCGACACATTTGTGGTAATCAGAAGTAGGATTCTAATTTTAATCGCATCACTCATTATTATTATTAGTTATAGAATTACTTATTGTTTAGGGCTTGTATTTGTGTATTAACCATGGCTAAGATTTGCAAATTGGCAGGAATAGTGGTTGTATTGGGGACGGTGGATGTGTGAGGTGCTTCAAGATAAACGGTAATAAATCACGGTTGCAAAGTGCAGCTGTAAATTACTCCAGCTAAATTACTCCTTATCTGTTGTTGTAAATTGCCTACAGGAAGAAAACTGCTGATGAGACAGCAGGACCAGGTATACATATATCAAGTATCAATAACCCATGCGTTAGATGTACTCTTACAATTTACCATCTTCAACTCTAATTGCTAGTATGCATTACTATATTTGGTGATAGAATGGTTTAATTTAGGCTGATTGTGTTATGAGAGAATACGGAAAATTTAGGATAGGAAGATGTATGCAAAGATAAATGTCGGATGTCAACCAAGAAAGGGAAGAGAAATTTGCATCTATTTTATTCCAATTAGGATGCAAATTAATTTTTGTATCATGAAGTAAAGTAAGAGGGAAACATTGAACACGATGTACGCAGAGGAGCTTCATCATAATTCATAATTTGACTATTTATTTGTTGTTGTGATATATGTGCACAATTTTAATATTTTGAAGGAGAAGAGATGTAGATTAATATTAGTGTTAACGTATACGCATTGAAAGGGGAGTTATTGTGAAACTTAAGATTGGTTTTATTGAAATGAAGAGCCAAAAAAAACGATTAATTTTTGTGGTTTTGAAATTGGAAATCAAGGTTATGACCTTGACTCTATGCATTGTTTTGTGATTGAATCATTAATTGTTCTTAGTATTAGTACACCAAGACTAATGGTATTGCTACATAAATACTTGACTAATATTGCCCAACTAAATCCAAGTTTTTTAAATTTTTGTTTCTTCCAGAATCAGGCGAACAAAATTAATGATGAAGTAGCCAGCCACCTAATAATTCCATCGCTAAGATGTCACAAAGAGTGAAAAAACCTGGCCGGCCAGCAGCAGATGATAGCCAAGGTATGTTTCGACCTGTTTGATTGGGCTTGAAAATAATATTAGTTGTTTATTTGAAATTAAATGGGACTTGAGAATGGTGCGTGGCAATGTGTTTGATAATGTTTTCTGTAGGGAAACGTCGTCGCCGGCGTCCCTCTGGCTCAGACGCTGATGAGGACGGTACACGGTCGGGCTCAAACTCTGGTGGCAATGGCTCACTAACCGGAATGTGGACGCCAAGACACTTGAACGATCTAAAAGTGTCTTCCATATACAATCGAAACTCAGCAGAGGCTCCAGCTGAGGTACCCAAGACCATCTCAGTAATCTCAGAACATTCCTTTTTTCTTACCTTATTACTCAAACAATTTTTATTATTATTATTTGCTTCTTTGCGTATTGTGGGAAATAATTTATCATTATATGTTGCATTGTAATTCAGACAGGGACTGTAGATCTTATTCTATCTCTAATATCTGTGGTAGTATACTAACAAAAATAGTTAAAACAGTAACTGATTAGAAAAAATATTAACACTTGAGTCTACTATAGTGAGTATTTTATGTAGTGGAACTGGTAGGAGTAGTACTAGAAGCGGTAGTATAAACAAAACTGCCAAACATCTGTACATTTTCTGCCTATAATCAATTCTGCTTTCTTGCTATCAATTTACAATCATATAATTTTGGTGCTGATGTCGTATTAGAATGTGAAATAATGTGATTTATGATTGGTTTGTGACCTGCACTATGTACTCCAGTTGTATCGGAAAGACCTGATTAGTGCAATGAAGCTTCCGGATAGTGAGCCACTAACTCCAGAAGAGTACTGGCTAATCACAGACTCTTGGAAACAAGAGTGGGAGAAGGGTGTTCAGGTCCCTGTCAACCCCGAGTCATTACCAGAACCTGAAGTAAAGCTTATCCAACCGGTCGCAGAACGGAGTCACGACTTCCGGCTCCCGAAGAAAAAATACGTGAGAGTTACGCATGACGACTTTTTCAATCCGGACTACCACCAGCTTGTGTCAACAGCAGCACGAGCGGAAAAAGTGTGCAGCTATGATCTAGACGATGTGGACGCCGCTTGGTTGGGATGCTCAAATGCAGATAGGGCGATGCAAAACACGACTCTCATTTCAGAATTCCTCATGGAGCAGGTTATCGAAGAGCTTGAGCTCCAGTGCTGGGAACAGGTTCAAACGATTCTCAAAAGTCAGGAGGGACTCGGCATAGAGTACGATGAAAACGTCATTTGTGACGTCTGTCGATCAGTAAGTTTTCTGCCATGTCACAATAATACCAAATGTTTATTTGAACGTTAAAATCTCAATTGCTGTGGTATGCCTCTAGACTAATTCTCGCTGCTCGCATTATTTATTATCGATACAGCCTGAGTCGGAGGAAGGCAATGAAATGGTGTTTTGCGACTCCTGCAATATCTGTGTTCATCAAGCTTGTTATGGGATCACAACAATACCTTCGGGGTCCTGGCTGTGCAGAACATGCACATTGGGCATCAAACCTACGTGCGTCCTTTGTCCCAACATTGGTGGCGCCATGAAGGCCACACGATCTGGTCACACGTGGGCTCATGTTGCATGCGCCATTTGGATTCCAGAAGTGAGCATTGGATCAGTAGAAAAGATGGAGCCCATCACTAAAATCTCATCTATTCCGGTAACCAACATTTTATAGCCATGATTTTGGAATCTTATTATGAAGCAATGTGTATTGTGAAAAATTGGTTGACTATAATATGGAATTTTTTTGTATGTCATTACAGCAAAGCCGCTGGTCCCTTGTGTGCGTTTTGTGCAAGGAGAAGACTGGCGCTTGCATTCAATGCTCAGTGAAGACCTGCAAAACAGCTTACCACGTCACATGCGCATTCAAGAATGGTCTGGAAATGAAACCAATTATTGTCGACGAGAATGCTGAAGATGGGATCAAACTGCGTTCGTACTGTCAGAAACACAGTGTGAACACGAAAAAGGACAAGTCCCAGTCCGGCTCCGAGGCCGAGGATGCTGAGAAGAAGAAAATGAAGGCGATGACGGCAGAGGAGCGGAACCAAGCAAGAGCAGAGAAGCTTCAACAAATTGAATCAGAGTTTTACAAGTATGTTCGGCTGAAGGACGTCTCCCAGAATTTAGCCGTAGACATGGATGTAGTGATTTTGATCTATAACTACTGGAAACTGAAAAGGAAGTCGCTGAACAATCGACCGTTGGTGCCACCTCGACCTGAAACCACTCAACTACTAACTCAACAGCAGGAGCAAGATCTCGAACAAATGAAAATGTTTGTGCAGCTCAGGCAGGACTTGGAAAGGGTTCGCAATTTATGTTACATGGTCAGCAGAAGAGAAAAGCTGTCGAGGAGCTTCTTCCGATTGAGAGAACAGACCTTCCAAAAACAGGTAAGAAAAAACCACAGATACTTGTGCGGCCTCTAGTACCCATCCCCCCAGAACTATTTTGAATTAGACAAAGTCGTTTCTAACGTTGAGTTTCTTGTTTTCATTGTAAGCTTGCTCTTCTCTCGGAGCCTAATGACCTGACACCGGAGGAGCGGACTGCAGTTCTCGCAGCCAACCACGGCCCCTCCATTTATGATCAGTTCTATTCTCACAACAGCAACTCGTCATCGTCAAAGGGAGCCCTCCCTGACTATGAGTCCCTTATATCAATGATCGCCGGAGGACTGGAAGCCAAGAAAGAGACTCTCTTGAATGGCATTATCAAGGCTGCAAATAGCGGTGCTGGGACAAGCAAAAAGCACGGTAAAGCTGCTGCAGCTAGTGGTGCTCCACAGGTGACTGCTGGTACGAGTAAGGAAGCCAGCGCAGGAGCAAGCAGTTCAGCAACCGCAGCTACGTCATCGAAGGAAGGTAGTGGTAATCCGTATAGAAAGCCATTCTTAAATGGTGCCAGTGCCAGACGAAACAAACTTTTGGGTGACTCAAGTCATAGTGAAAGTGAGAGTGAAAGTAAGCCAGATACTGCAAAAACAACTACGAAAATTGCAACACCCTCACCTCCAGTTAAAGGAAAGAAGGGCAAGGCGGCAGCAACTACAACGCCTCCTGACACGAAAACGAAGGAACCTGCCAAAAAGACAAAAGGAGCAAGTGCCCGAAAACCGTTATCGTATCTCTTTGACAGTGACTCTAGTGTTGAGAACGCAACTCCTGCTCAACCGAGTGGGAAAAAGACTCCCAAAGCGATCTCAACAACTAAGGAGGGTAAAGGCAAAGGCAAGGCGGCCGCAGCTCCTGTCTCAGCAACTGCAAGTGTTCCCGTGCCTCCAAAGAACCTTATTCTCAAGGGCAGTGTCAAGAGCACAAGCTATCTAAGTGACTCGGATGAGTTGGAGTTACCTGCTGGAAGAGGAGTCGCCTCTGCCAGCCAAGATAGCAGCAAGCCTATCTACTCGGACTCTGAGGATGATGTGAAGTCTGCAACAGGCGTGACCACAAAGAAAGATACAGCCAAGACACCGGCTGCAGCTAAGAGAGAAAAGGCGGCGGCTGGGAAAAAGACCAAAGCAAGTCAGGAAGGAACCATTCCACCTGAAACGCCGTCGCCCAAGAAAGGAAAGAAAAGTGCTACACCCACCCCTACTCCAGCGGCCGGACCAAAGGGTAAAGGGAAGGCTGGTGGAAAGAGAGGAAAGAAGGATGCGTTTGATCCAACAGAATTGATTGTCCCTCAAAGGGAAGCTGCGAAGAAGGCAACTGAAAGCATTCGTTCTGTGAAACAAAAGACTAAAGATCAACAGCAAGCTGCAAAAGATGAAGAAGGAGGAGTAGTAATGAAAGAAGAGGTATCTCTAAAGGAAACTCCAGAAAAACCGAAAAAGTCGTCAAACAAAGTGTCCACGTTGTCTGATTCGGAGGGCGAGGATAAAACAACGAGTCCCGCACCAGCAACCAAAACTGCAGCTCCTGGAGCAGGGCGGAAAGGCAAAAGTCCTGAGAGAAAAGTGGCAACTACTACTAGTGCTACGGTGGGAGGAAAGGGTAAAAGGGGTGCAGCCGCTACCAGCTCTTCAGTCTTGAATGCCATCACCGTAGACGAAAGTTTGGACGATGATGAGGATGAGTTCGGAACCGGTGATAATATTAAGGACGAGTTTGATTTCGATGTTGGACGAGATGGCTCCTCAAAGAATGTCAGTTATGTTCCACAACGACAAGCTGCGAAGAAGGCTGCAGAGCATATTCGAAGTGGTCTCAGTAACATTGTCGCAGCGAGATTGATCATTGAGGATGAAATGGAGGCGACAAGAAAGAAGCAGAAAACCGACAAATCAAAAACTGGTGGTGATGACCAGGAAATTGAATCTCGACTAGCTGGCCACGCAGCAACCTCTGATAGTAAGGATAAGATTGAGAGTGCTGTCGCAGAGGCTGCGAAGAAGGTGACGAGCAAAGATCGGTCCGGAGCACCAGCCAACAAAGGTACGTACACGTGTAAACAACGCATTGCATGCGTTGATGGAATGTTTATATTGACTCTTGTGCTGCATTCTTTAACATAACATTTCTTCCTTGTCCTTGACCATTTAGGGTTGGGGAAGGGCGTGAAAGGAAGCCGGAAAGATGGTTCGCTGCTAGGTGAAGGTGTAACTGCAGCTGCTGCTGTGACCGGTGGCAAGGACGCTGCTCGTGGTGGACGCGACAGTGCTGACTGGCCCTTTCTTGACAAGGGGTCGCAGTCAGCGTGTCGAAGAAGCCGGGAGCGGAGTAGTAGCTCCGGGAGCAGTAGTGGGAGCAGTGGTAGTAGCAGCTCCGGCTCGTCGTGCTCCTCCAGCCGCTCGTCATCCGCGTCCTCCTCCCGATCTTCCTCAGCTGAGTCTGCGTCCCCAGAGCCCCGTAGCCCTGTTATTCCAACAACAGCAACCTCAACAAAAGGCAAGGCTTCCAACCAGCAACAAGTTATCTCATCAGTCGTTGGCAAATTATCCACCGCAGCGAGTCAAGACACGGGCCCAGGTAGGAAGCTTAAAACTTCCGAGCGGGTCCCGCCAATCTCCGCGAGAAATCGAGGCGCACCACTTCGTGCAGAGGCTCCTGCGCGAGAAAAACCCGCCCCCAAGGGTAGTAGATCCGCAAAGTCTGGACCAAGGGGGGGAGGTGACCCTTTTCGGAGTGCATTTTCTCCGTCGCCAGAGCCGGAGCCCAAACCGACAGCAACTTCCGCGGGCTCCGACGCCACCCCTTCAAATAACAACAAGGTCTCTCCGATATCCAAGGCCACCCATGAGAAACAACAACAGCAGCGAGGTGGACCCGGTGGAAAGAACCAGCAGCGGGCATCCCCTGTCGCTGCGAAAGGTGGACGAGCCCAGTCCCCGGAAAAGAAAGGTGGCAGAAGAAAGGGAGAATCATCATCACCAGCAAGAAAGGTCGGCAGGGACAAGCAACGCGAAACGACGGAGAAAGACAGCGACTCAGAGGCGGCTTCAGGTGCCCGTGCAAGGGCTTCGTCCCCCGCCAAGGCAGCTGAGAAGAGATCTCCGGCGAAGGCACTAGCCGGAAATAGGGGCAGACAATCCAGTTCCCCAGTTAAGCAGCAGCATCAACATACGGGCCCACACTTGTCTTCCGAGTCGGAAACTGAGGTTGCACCACCACCACCTCCTCCAACGACGAGAAATCGTAAGAATTCCAGTCAGCCAGAATCAGCGTCTCCATGTCAACAGAGAAGGCGCAGGGGAGAACCCAGCAATGTGGGTGCCACCAGTTTGGGACTTTCCGACTCTGATGAGGAGTCTGGTACTGAGGAAAAAGAAAATGCTCAGCGACGAGGTGACGCTTCTTTCCACGCTTCCAGTCCTGTGGTCTCATCCAAGTCAAAAGGAGGCTCCCAGAGGGGAGGTTCCACACCGGCACTCCCCTCAGCCACATATATTTTGTCCCCGCTCACACCAACTGAAAATAAGGACAAGGAGCTGAACCGCTTGAGTGATACTGAACAACCAGAAACCAAGAGACCGAGATTGGATTCCGCATCACCTTCGACAGCAACAGGGGCAGCTTCTACTTCCGGGGGCGGTCAACCCTTAAAGTCAATTTTCTCGCCTACCGGGAGTACAGGGACAGGACGAGAAAATGACATTGGGCTGGACTTTGACACTGAGCTTTATGATTTGGCCAAGAGTGTAGTGACGGAGGAGTATACTCACGGTGGGGACTGCGAGGATGAGTCTGTTGGTGAGTCGCTTCACTTCAACTTTACACACGGTTTGTTTCTAGGGGAGGACAACAAGGAGGACTCGGCAAGAGCGACGCTTAATCTCGTGGAAAAGTTAAGATTGCAACACGCGAAAAAGTCAACAACTGGACATCGGCAGTCAACGGATAGCATGTCAGATTCAGGGCAATGTGATAATCTGTTGGATGAAAAGTCTACTCCAAACTCATCTCGTCCTGGCTCAAGTCTTACGGCAATCCAGGATGATGCAAAGGGGAGCTCCACTCCCGCACGGGAACAATTTACGTCAGAGGAGGAGTCCAGACCTCGCGGAGGAGACTTTGTCTCTGGAGTCAAGTCGCCATCGGACAATTTGCTACATGGTAGGGTAGCTCATAGTCCCGATAGAACGAAGCAGACTATTCAAGGAGACGAGAGATGGGTTCCACCTAGCAGTGGCGTAAACAAACCCTCTCGACAACACTCACCTGCATCATCATCAGGCCCCACGTCCATTCCAAGTAATTTGGTAGCTTCGCCTCATCCCTCACCCAGATCCAAATTCACTACTGCAATGTCAGATCAATCTCAAACTGGTCAACAACAAGAGAGACATTCTGAAGAGAGAGACGGTAGTACCACCAGCAGCAGCGACAGTAGCAAGCAGCATCTTCGCTCCCCACCTTCATATCATACTCCAACTGCTCGTGCGGACAAGACCAGCTTATCCGTGGAAACTCTGTCCTCACCTCCAACACCAGTTGTGGCAAGTCCAATGGTAAGCCCGCTGTTGGGTGCACGACAACAAGCTTCCAACACGTCTCTTGGACCACCACCTCCCCCATACAACCATCAAAATGCCGCTATTGCAGCACACGCCGCAGCAATGGCAGCAGCTGACGCTAGTCCTAACAACATTGCAGCTGCTGCTGCGGCAGCGGCCGCAGCAGGTCTTCCCTTCGGTGCGAACCCATTCTTATATCCTGCCCTTGCCAACAATCCCGCGTTCGCCTCTGTGGTAAGCTCACTGGCCGCAGCTGCCGCCGCAGGAGCAAATCCACTAGCCCCATTCCTTCAAGTTCCTCCCGGGGCAAAGCAGGGACCTGGGTCACCCGGATTTCCTCCTTTCATTCCGCCATCTGTGATGCAACAAGGCCACCCTCCTTCCACTTCAACCGCAGCAACGCCCACCCCGTCCCCTGGAGCTTCATCTACATCGTCGTCTACGTCTGCACAGCAGCAGCAGCAGCAGACTCCCTCTAGGAGACCTTCTGACGTGTCGCCCTTGGTGACAGTTGCCACGTCAATGCCGCCACTTGCCAAGCCACCACTTACATCACCCTCTATACTCTTGGCCGCCAGCAACTGCAAGTCGGTGAGCGCACCTCCACTTCATTCGGCAGTTGCTCATATAATCGAAAGCGTTGTGAACAATCATCAGGCCTCTACTGCCTCCTCAAGTAACTTGCCCAAGACCACGCTCTCCTTGGACATGATGCATCTTCCCCCTCACAGCTCTGCGGTTGCACCAACAAGTAGTACAAATGCAAGTGCTGTCAAAACTCCACTCTCAAGTCCGGTTGTGGCCAACACAGCCATAGCCCCTCCGTCAGATATCGCCGCTGTTCTTGGAAATAAAACTACGGAAAATATTTTGTCGTCAGCTACCAAGCCGATAGACCATATGGGAAGTGGAACCTCTGCAGAAGCTCCAACACAGCCTCAACTCCCTCCGCCCCCACCTCCCCCAACGACTGGAGGTGCAGGTAGAGGTAGAAGAGCATCTACTCCTAGAGCAGCGAAGCAAGCCGCAGAAAAATTGACTGGTGTGAATGCAGTAATTGAGGATATGATGATGACTCCTGTTCCCAAAGGAAAGGGAGGAAGAAAGGGTGCGTCTCCGGGACGGGGAAAGGGACCATCTACTCCGGCCAAACGGGGTGGTTCATCAGGTGGTCGTGGCAAGGGCAAGGGTAAGAACTTGGTGGGAGTGAGAAAGGACCTTGCAGGCACCGTTTACGATATTGACTTTGACGAGTTTGAGGAGAACGCACAGGAAAAGATTGATCTTCGTTCACTCAGGGAAAGACGAAAGTCCAGCGAAGTACATCACGGGGCGAGTGAAGGTGGCAAACATTCTAAACATCAAAGCTCTTCGGCTGCCACTGACCACTCCTCAACAACGAATTCTAGTCCAATCGTGTTAACTTTGCCGGTGCCACATTCATATCGACAGACTAAAGAAGAAAAACGTGCTGCCAAAGGGAAGGAGAAGGAGCTGAGGGAGAAGGAGAAAGAGCTCGAAAAGCAGCAGAAGAAATTGGAGAAAATGCTGCTGAAGCAACAACAACAGCAACAAAAGCTGCAACAACAACAGCAGCAACAGAAGCAACAGCCGTTGGTAGCTCCATTAAAAATTAGTTTGAATGATACGATTCGCCAGCACCAAGCACAGCACAAGGAGCAAGAGAGGAGAAATGAGATTGAACAGGCAAGCGAAAAACAGCCTGCGCTTGTGGACAAGGTACAGTCTCCAAAAATTACTGTACCAACAACAGCTTCTCTTTTGCAAGCACCACTTCCCGGTCCAGTAGACATGCGCACCTACTCTGCTTCCACAGCCTCTGTAACAGCAGCAACCGTTACAGCTACGACAGCATCTGCTGGCATTTTGTCTTCCGTGGAGGATTCCTCCATACTTGGTGGAAAGCTTGGGTTTCCAGCTGTGGCCAAGGATCCAAGTTCGGAAATTGCTTCGTTGTTTGGCTTGACGAGCTCAGTAGTAGCTGGAGAGGTCGGTGGATCTGCTGGTGGAGCCTCTGCTACCACTGTTGTGAACGAGATTGAAGAGGCGAATAAATTATTGGAAGACCTGGTTTCGAAGCCCAAACAACAGACTGCAAGTGACAGAGCGCTGTCATCAGACACAGAAAAAATCGGTGTCTCTTTGTCAACCTCGAGCAGCAGTGCTGTGAACGATGTGATATCCCCCGTTAGCGTAGTAGCTAGTAGTAATCAACTTGAACAGAATACTCAGCAGCAAGAAGCAGTCTGTGCGAGCACTTCCACGACACTACCCACTACAACAAGCACAATCACATCACAACCAAATCTTAACAGTACGCCAGGTGGTAGCAACGCTTCCTTCTCCTTACTTCATCAAGCAGATGTGGTATCTAATGGTGCTGCAGCTGATAACAGATTACTACAACAGCAAACTGATAATTTGCTTCCAAGTGGCACGACAGCCACGTCTTCCATGTCATCTATTGGCGCAACGGATAGTGACATGTCCAGAAACCAGCTCAAGGTGAAAATCAAGGGTCCCTTTCTGGATGCCAACTACAGCTCAGCTGCTACCAACTCACTGGCTCCCTCAGGAATTGGATTTCACCATCCTCATGCTCATCCTCATGGCTACCATCCACATCATTTACAACCGAATCCTATGGGTACCACAGGTCCTGGTGTGTATCCTCCTCCTCCCCATTTCCCATCTCATCATCCCCACCAGCAATGGATGATGAACTCTTCTTCGTCCAATTCAAATGACAACAATCCCTCAAACCTGAGACGAATGAGGAAGAAGGAGCTCTTGAGAAAGTACTGGAATGAGGACATGAATATGGACGGAGGGCCACCATCTGTCAATCCTTCGGGTTATCCGTTAGGTCCACCTGGAAGCATGGTTCCAGGACATCACCATTACCATCATGACGGGGGCAGTGGCCTTATGGGTCAACATGGACCATCACATCATCCTCATCATCCTCTTGGCCGCTCAGTGATAACTATTCCCAAAGCGGTGGCTTCAATGAGCATACTACCCTCAACGCAAGATGACCACGATCCTGCAGGTTTCGATCCCAACAGCGATATGAATGATCCTTTGGGCTTTGGAGGTCTCGGAGATCCTCTGAACTGGAAAGACGGTTCCAAGGATGGAGGCAAACCTCAAGGCACACAAAAGAAGCGTAGAAGTCGGGGGATATACAGGGAAATGGCAGCACTAGGCATTCTTCCACCAGATGCTGCGCCACGCACAGAAAGGAGACGGGATCGACAGCAAGGCTCATCTGCTGGGTCTGCGTCTGGACAAGGCACTCAGAGTCCAAGTGGGTCAGCGACAGGGAGTGATTCCAACTCGAGGAAGCGCGTGAGAGGAGGCAACAAGCCAAGTAGAAGCACATTCATTCCGCCCACCCTTGCAGACAATGCGGATTCGCCGGCCGGCGCCACGGATGGTATGCTATCCAACTCTAACTCAACATCGGCGACTGGAAAGGGAGGGACATCCTCTGCGTCTAGTGTTAGTGCGGTCGTCAACGTTGTCAATCATCCAACGCCAAAGCTGAAGATCAAATTTGGGGAAATGTCCAATTCCGCTCATGCAGGTAGTTCTGGAACGACTGCATCTACATCTGGCAGCACTAGCAGTTCTCTACCAAACAACGCAAACCACTTGAGTGATTCGGACAAGGAAGCTCCAAACAAGAAAGCAAAGGGACGACCACCCAAGAAACGTGGCCTACCTGACGCACCGTCAGTCTCATCTAGATCAACAGCCGCCACTTCAGCCAACGAAGACCAGATGGAACGATTGAGACGGGAGATGATGAAATACAGGGAGATGGTAGTGAAGGATTTCGCAATGAGAGAGCAGCAAGAGATTTTGAAATTATCTGGCACAAGGCGAAGTAAAAAGCACAAGAGGAAGGCTGGTGCGTCTGCGGCAGGAAGTGAAACAGATGACGCGAGCTCCGTACGAAGCAAGAGTCCTTCTGAGGCGAAGATCATTGACGGATCAACACCAGCTGAGGTGAAGATAATCGACGGACCAACACCAAAGTTAATCCTCCGTATTGGACGCAAAAAGGGAAAAAAGGGTAAGGCTGATGGCAGTGGCAACGTAAGTGATAACAGTTGTAGCAGCGGACGAAACAGTGCTGCAGATAAGATAAGTCAAAACGGGCTTCCGATTGGACAACAGAATGAAAACTCGCAGGGTGGAATCGAGGGTGAAAATGACTCTGGATTTACAACAGCAAGTGCAGAGGGGAGCAGTGGTAGTGGAATCAGTGTGAACGATGCCCTGTTAGCAACAGCAGCTGTGAAGGATAAGGATACTTCTTCAAACAACAATAATAACAACAACAATGACAAAAGTGGATCCGCTTCTACTGCAGCTGCTGGCAATAGCAGTATTAGGAACGGTGGCGGTGCACCCGCATCTGTTGCAACTGACAAGGTGCTCGTGGTTGAGCTAGCAAAAGTAGACGGAATGACCTCAGCCCCGGAGAACAACAAGTTGTCAGGAAAAGGCGCCAAAAAGGATGCAGGAGCTGCGACATCAGTCAGTGGCACTGCAAGAGAGGGAGACAGTCCAGCGAATCCAACAGATAAACCCTTTGTGCCCATTCGATTAAAGTTAAGTCGCTATGATGGATCCTATTCGCTTAAAAACAAAAAAGATGGCGCGAATAACCCAGGAGGATTGGATGGGGAAAATGGAGGAGCCTCTGGAGCAGGTGCTCCACCAGCTGCAAAACAAACATCGGACAGCTGCCAAGTGAGGTGACCCACGCTGCATCCCGGTAAGGACGATGGACATGGACCAGGCTTAGCAGATAGCGAAACGGAGAGCCCGAATTTTAAGAGATTACACGTGGAACTACGACCAAAGGGAGTATACCGTGGCCATTTGCTCTTCTACTAAATCTAATCAAACTAGCGGGAATACTTTCCGCTTCACAGTTGAGCAGCATCAGCGAAGGGATCTGAGAAGGTTAAGTTGGTCGAGAGAGAATCATCACAATTATTATCTTTATTATGAATTGTTTGTAATCTACGAAAGAAATCACGCAATCGCTGTTGTATGTCAATTTGAGTTGGTCGTTTAGTGGTAACGGTGAAACAGACTGGTTCGGTGGTCACTGAAAGTAAAAAGCCCTGTGTAACACTGGTACGTGTCTCTGAATGGAAATAATTAATTATTAACTTAATAGCTGTAAGGGAAAGCAATTTTTTGAGAAATTAACTGAAATCATTAAGAAGCATCATCGCATCGTTACTTTGTGTAATTGTTGACGTAACTCAATTAAAATCCAGTCTCTATCATTTTTTTCATCTCATGAAATAAATTGGTTTTCTTGTTTTTTTCTGAAGAAAACAACCATTTTTGTGATACATACGTCATGTAAACCATGTTGTAAGGCTAAGATCTACTACTACTTCACCACTAGACATAGGTACGCACGCACGTACGGATATGATTATTATAACCAAAATAGCCGGTAAATTGACAAAATGTAGCTCTAGAATCAACAAGCTCTACGACTATGATTATCTAATGCTAATTTACTCCCAACTAGTGGACAATTAAGCTACTCGACATTAGAATAACTAAAAAAATGAAGTTTAAAATGCTACGGTTAACGTACGGTTTCTAAGATTACTGTGTACGGTTATTATGATTGTTGTTGCTGTTGTCGTGTAGATTGATAGATAAAACCAATAATATTTGAAAATATTAAGCGCTAGCTTACTCAATGAACTTCGTCAACGTCGTCGTCGTCATAGATACTGACACTAAAACCTATCACTACAACTACACTTATTGTTTGTACATAGTGTATTTTTTAAAATGTACAGTTATCTACAATGATTGACTAATTATTAATTAACTCTACTATTATCTATGTATGTTCGGAATCGTGCAAGAAAGATTTTGTTTTAAGTTCAAGTACAACAGGACAATTAGTGGAGCGATTATTTAATTTTAATTCATAGTATGTAGATGTAGGCATATAGAAGTTGAATTGGACATGTCAAAATAATGAAAATAATAAAAATGAACAGCAAAGGCCGGGATTAATTTTATTTATAAAAAAAAGAAGCCGTCTTGGCTACTTCTCGAAAGAAGCTTGTTTATTTTGTTGTTGTTGTTTGTTTTTTTGTTAAATAGAACGTTTTATGTTGTTATTCTTGATTCACAGCGTTTTATGTGACATTACTTGAAATTTAATTAGGAGTAAGGTGATGATGATATATTTGGTAGTTAGTAAAAGAAAAACTAATCAAATTGGAGAGTCGATATCTATACCTATATATATCTTATTATTGTAGTAAGTAAAGAAAAATTATTATTATTATTATTGTTATAACATTTAAATACTGTCACTTTAAAATAATATGAAATTGAATTGAGTAATACCGAATGTATCGGCCGACAAATTTATTCTTTATTGTCGTTGTTATTACTCTGACGCTATTATTAAAAAGCAGAAATCACTAGCGATTGGCCAACCTCCGCATTCTCAACAGGATCGCATGGTCAGCCGCTACTATTGGCTATCTACCTATTTGACTGTCTGTCTGGCAAATGTAGTGGAGAAACAAGTAGGAGGACTTTTCTACTTGCTCGTCTTTGTCTTATTTACGAAATTATGTATCATCATCAGGGCCAGGATCTTCTACTAGTTACGCCAGGCTTTAAATATTGTTAGCTTCTTTCCTTATTTAACAACAACGGAAAAGAAGTGGAAAGCTGAGTGGAGGGAGTAGTTTATCATAAGAGTATTTAAATCTAAGAATAATAATAATAATAAAACTACAGTTATTGTAAACGTAATGAACTGGTGATGATCTTTGAACTATGATGAACAGGAAGAGGATAGTTTGTGAATTTTTATTAGTAATTTTTAACTTTTTATTTCAAAGAGAGAACAACCTAAACTAAAGGTAATATTAATAAAAATCTTCGTAACTTAAAAGATAATGAGAACAAATAAGATAATAAGTAAAAAATAAAAATTTTACGATAATCAGAAACGGAGTTACTCTGTGTACCTATTTATTACGTATCAGCGGACTTCAGATAAATGAAGTAATCATAATTCATGATCAATGATCATACTAGCTCATGCTGCATTCGCAAATTTTTTTTACAAAACATCTACGTGCATTATCAAATATACTTCAATTCAATCTGGAGATTCATGGGAAATGTGAAATTCAAACTACAACGCAATAATATGTCATGAGAATATGTCACCCGCTCCATCTATTCCTCAAGATCACATATTTTGCACTTGCTTACCCTCACGCCTGCACCTATTCGGGAATGATGAGAAGGATCCTCACAACATGCTGATGAAGTTAGAACATGAGAAGTTTATCTAAATCTTCCCAAGTACCATGAACGAACACTTAGAGCCTGCATCATGACTTGGTTATCATTCCATCTGATTTCGCCTCTGCAGCATGGTATCAGGAAGTGTTTCGCACTTGTAGCAAGCTCTTCACCGCAAAACGTTTAATCCCATCAGCAGTTTGCCTGCGCTTCAATGATAAAGAATATAGGTACTTATTTATATCGAGAGACACGTCATAATATTTGCTGAGAAGGAGTGCTATATTGGTTGATTGACGCCTTATCTCCACTCTCCACCTCCATCTTTTACACACCAAATCTCAGCGTTTAAACCCTTCTCCTCAAACACAAACAGTTTGACTTCAATAAGCGAGCCCTACCGCGATTGCTGCTTGTCACTGTGCAAGGCACGCTCAGGCTCTCTAAAATCCTGATCTACATCATCGCACTCGCACAGCTTAACTCTTTCCTCCTCTTTGCTCTTTGTTGCGTTGGCTTCTTCTTGTCTGGCTGGCAGGCTCGCTACCTGGCTGAAGAGCAAAACGCTGTGCTGTTCAGTCGCAGTCTCAATCTGGCTCCCTTCGTTTCTTCCTCCAACGCTCTTACCTGCCCAATAATAATTCAATCAATTTTAGATCCCTGTGTTTAACATATATATAAAATGTAGAAAACTTAGAATTCCCCAGCTATTTGCGTGTTTTTTTCGAATTTTTTTTAATTAATCCTAAAAGATGCCTCGCAAACTAAGTATTTAAACGAAAAAGGATTTGAATAATATGTTGACGTGGCCTTCTGTCAAAAGTGTATGAGCTGTCAAAAGCGTCCATGGTGAAGCGTACCAATGGAACAGAAAAATACAGCGCCTTAGAAAAAAGTGATTTTGATTTTGTTTCAAGAAGGATCTATGCTAATTTTGTCAGTGGCAGGGGGGTTGACACTGACAGTTTTTTTCTTTTTCAAAAAGTGCTATTTAGCTGTTTATAATTTGTGAATGGTTTTACAAAAACTTGATCGTTGATTTCGCACAAAATTGTGCAAAAGTGTGAATGTCTTGTTTGGAAGTTTTTCGTCTTTTATATATTTGTTAATGATTTTTGTAACACTTGTTAGCAATCGAAATAAAATAGAGGCACAACAATAATGTGATAAACGCCAACGGGCGTTAAAGCAGTGAATTAGCACGCTTGTAGTTTCATTTAATGCTTGTTGGAGGAGCCATGAAATGATCTGAAAAGTGGATTACTCCATTCGTTACGCAATTCAGTTTCCCGTGTACAATATTTTTCTCGTATCTTGTTAAACGTCTATAAAGTTCATTTTTCATATTTCTGTTCTTAAAAAAATCAAAATTATGTGATGTGAAGTGTGTAAAGTAGTACGTAGCCTCAGTAATACTCCCTGGAAAACCAGAGGCCGTTTTTATTGCATTCTCATCCTTAAATATTTTAAGATTTTGAATATCTGGCCAAAGCATCTTTCATATTCAAAGGAAGGACAATGAATACATTACTGGTAAGTCAGAAGAATACTAGTCAGTAGAGAATTTTTTTTTTAAAATCAGAGGAGTGTGTTTCTTATGCTTACACGATTACATATTATAAGCTTAAATGTTACTTTATAATAATGTAATACAATTCATAGTTATTGCATCTGTCATAATCATGAGTGTCATGGTGTCAACTCTCGTTTCTGAGAACGTTTAGATCGACAGTGTAGTGGCAAGTTCCCACGTAAAATTCGAAAGCGAATCCATTTTATATCTGAGAAAGAGTGGTTCTTAATAGAAAAAATTGATATGTGCGTGTAGATACGCTATGAAAATAATATGGCGATGCTCCAGTTCCAATCATGAAAAATGGCAAGTATAAGTATGTAACATAATTCTCTCCGTGAAGGTACTTCTTATTGTTACTTTGTTACTTACACAGCCATCAGAGTCAATAAAAAAATGGAAGGGAAATTCAAGGTCACTTTTACCACATCCGTATGGTCAGAATTTTCTGGGGGAATGACGCTGTCCAAGTCTCAGCAAGTATTTCTTGACAACGGAAATAGTTTGCTTGCACCACTTATAATATCAATAGTAGTGAGTAGAAGCACGTAGTTACATTCTGAGCGGTAGGTACTGGAGACTGGTACAGACAGACTTCTGCATTTAATGGCTATTTGTTTTGATAATGTTCGTCGAGGACATCTATTAAATTGCCATTCATTCTTAACAAAACTAGTTAAGGAGGGTTGAAAGGTTTGGAGTGCGAGTAGTAGTGTAATGTGGTTTGGGGATAGGCACAGGATTATCCTTCCTCATTCACATCATCCCAAAATCCCATTACTCTCGCCTCTCTGACTTATTGCCAGTCAAGCTGCAAGAAGGAACACGAAACGCTTTTATTCGAAACACTAGTAGACGAATATGTATTCCTTCCTTGCTACCTGATCCAATCCATAGAGAATTTGCACGTAGCAGTTAATTAGTTCTGAAATGAAGTCTGAAAGGGTAGGGAAATCAGTTATGATGCAAGGCAATTCCAGAGAGACCACCATTGCACCACTTTAGCCACATCTCCACAGGATTTCATTCTCCTGTTATTAGTGTAATTGTTATTATTACTATTTTTATTTTTTATTAATCTATCTATTTAATCATCATGCTGCTCTAATGCCACGACCACGAGCAGTCTGCTTGAGACTACAAATCTGCAATACACGCAGTGCGACGTGTGCGTTTTCTTGTCTGCATGTGTTTGCTTGCAATTAACATAATTATTCCGCATTGTTGGTTTCTATTGAATTGTTGAATAAGCTTCTATTGTAGACTTTTATTCAGAGTTGACTCCTGTGTGAGAGAGCTTTGAAAACTTGAGAGGAGCGGGAGGCAAAATAATCCCAGCATTTTTTGCTTAAAAATGAGCATTTAAGTACCTATTTGTATTAGTTCTGATGATAAGACTACAATAATGTAAGCGCCACGAATTTTTATAAATATAAATTATAATGACGGTAGTTTGTAGAATTGGTTGGTGTTGATATTGCATTCATGTTCTAGGTCATTAGTAAAGATAATAGCAGGGTTAAGCTTAAAACATACAACAATCAATGAAAGAGTGCAAAAATTCTCTGTGCGCGTGAGCCTCCGCTTGAGCAGCTACAATTTTAACCGCAACAACTGCATAATAATAACAGTAATCACAGTAGTAATTGCGGTAGGTAAATATGCAAAAAAAGACTCGTGTAAATCATCGTCGCCATATGGCATGGCCACACCATCATACATCATAATATCTTGTCCACCACAGTTTGTCGTCATCGTTGTCATGAAGACTACAGGATGAGGTAGCCTCAGTCACAATACCCACAGAATTGACAAGGATTGCATATTGTCTTTTTTCCGACACATCTAGGCACCTATTTTACGTCTGTCTGTATCTGTGCGTGTGATTGGACTAATCTCGAAGAAATTTGCTGCTTTGCAAATCAAGACTCAGATATATTATGTAGATCCATTCAAATTACACTTCACTAAACGCTACTAGTCACATCATAAGAATCATAAGTCAGAGACGGGGAAGGAATAAAAAACGATAATAATGGTAATAAAATAATGAGACTCTATTTCTGCATGATTATTTGCAGAGTGTGTACTTGGAATAATGGAATGTGAGTCTGATTATGTTAGGGTAGGACTTGGACTTGCTGAGTAATTTGATTCCTATTCCTTGTGCTATGTTGGTCCGTTCAGAAGGGAATCACATCCGTTCTGTTCTCTTGGGTTGACCTTCAACACAGCCACAACAACTGCTGCTTGTCTGTCATGTCGCAGTTTCTTATGAGCTGGTTGTCTCCCACCACCACCAATCTTGACAGTCTCTAGTCACCATTACATGCAGAAATATGGTGCAAGTGTTCGAGTGGACTTCTGTTCAATCGCTGCTGCCTGCGATAATACTTTGATAAAAAAATCAAACATCATATTAATACCTGTGGCTTTGATATAAATGTATGTAGGTATTAGAAATAGGTATATGATCTATATTATATGTACAAAAAATCATGGTTTTCGTCTTTTGTGAAACACCAAGTTTGAATGGAAAATTGATCGATGGCTTAAAAAATCGCAGATTGATTTCAACAAAATAATAATTCACTCACATAATATTCAAATTCTGCATAATTTGACTTAAGGGTTTTTGCATCAATAGGTCTTCTTTTTTTGTATAGAATTCATATTTTGGCAATGAATGACAAAATTCCAAAATTATTACTCACTTGCTAAGTAGGAGTCTCCACTCCTCCTTTGACTGGATGATCATATTACAGGTAACATTGCTGGTACAAAATTCTTTGCTTGTACGCGTTTGTTCAGCATGAGCACACTCACGTTATCCATCAGGGACCCACTGTTAAGATACCAAAAATGTTGCTGCTGTCATATAACTTTTGAAGCATCATCACAACACATTTTTCTTGTAAACATCGTTCGTCAATAATTGACAGACTATAGTTTTGAGGTTGGAATAATGCTTTGGTTGTTATTACTTTTTTAAATTCCATTGTAATATGAAATTCCATTCTTGTGCAACATGATCAGTTTTGAAGCTTGAGACGGAATTGCTATAAAATGGTTGGCTCAATTTAAATTTCCTCCAGCATCACTGTAATTTTGAACTTTTGTTGAAATGATTAGTGAAGCCCTGTTAAACTATATTATTGGATGACCTTGTGTACTCAGAGCTTGTTGGTTCCATCGTTACATTGTAATTACTGGCACGAACGATCGTATATGTATAAAGATCGTTCCATAAAAGCTAACATGATTCTACGTTCCAATAATACATGCGTAATCATATTTGCTAAAGGTTAGTGGATTGATTTTTGTTACTTTTTCAATTACCAATTTTTTCTGTGGTATGCAACTTTTTTTCATTTTCTACCACTGCGTGCCTATCTTCATAACCTTCCTTCCACAAAAAAAAACTTCCAATAACTCTATAGTAATTTCAAGCTAAATTCAATCAAACAGATCATCAATGAAATATTTATAAGCAATGGGTTGTAAGCCCCGTAAATAACAATGGCAATGACACCGACTTCATTGAGCAGAAAACATCTTTTCAACCCAAAAAACAAAAAGCCAGAGCTAAAAGACACGCTGATGAAGTGCTTAAATTGAAAGTTTTGACTTTTATCGTACCGAGTCGTGAACTTCGTCTTGAGTTGACCACACGTTAGCAATGTAGAGGTCAGTTGAGAACTTTTAAGCACATTTTTGAGCATTTTCAGTCACGTTTCCAAAAGCCATAGCCACAAATTGGTCCGTTTTTTATCGATGTTAAGCATCTTCTTTTGTGCACCTAAGCAAATGGTAATGTCAGAATATAGTGTCTCCTTGACAGCTACATTTTTGGCTATTAATAATACCGTTTTACCGGGCCATCATGCATTTTGCAAGGTAAAAAATTTTCATTACCGTCTGACTAAAAGCGAAAATTAGCTAATTAAGTAATTTTTCGCTTCGTGTTCACAGCTCCAGATAATGTTTTGTCACCAATCAGCTTCGTAACAATTGGTTCAGATCATAAATACGTTAAGTAGATCAGAAGATAGCCGACATCCTCGTTGAGCGATAAATTTCGCGTAATACATAATACAAAAAAGTCCTCAAGTGTTTTTTGTCTTTTTTGAAAGGAAAAGTGGGTGATTGTGAATTGTCAATGCCAACAAGTGGATTGACGCACGACTCCTTTTTATGCTTCTCGTGAATCATCATGCTTTTCTCATGGATTGAATTCCGTCCGCCGACAAGCGTATGACAGGAGGAATTGTCCCCAGAACTTTAAATCAGTTCTTCCCTGTATGCGTCTCTTGTACATGGCGCGTGAGTCATTGTCTGCAAGAGAGAGTGGAAATCAGTACGCAGAAAGAAACATGGAGATCGTAGAATGATAAACTGCGATGCCATCGCTGATCATGATTTTACATCATGATTGCAATTAATTGAGGCGATGGATGGAGTAAGTGGAGTTTTGCTTATCATGCGGCGGAATAAAGAATATTTTGTCGCAGTTGATGAGCTGCTTGACATTCCTTCCTCTTGTAAGCAAAACCATTGGAAAAAATTTTGTGGCTGCGGTTATGAGCTTGATGACATGCTAATAATTATTGCTCCTCTGCTCGCCTTAGAAAGAGAGCTCTCGTTTAAATCAGACTCGTGCTCTATCTCTTTTGCTCTCGGTCGGTGCGTGAATTGTGTAGGATTTCAAAAAACCTCAGCATGGAGTGGCATGCCGCGCACGCACACCACCTCCACAAGTGACAGCGTCGTCGTCGGTCCATTCGCGAGAATTAAATAAGCGTATCTGCACATTATTATTCATTTAGGCATGGCAGCAGAAGAGCAGCCATTTCATAATCATAATCCAATCATGCCAGTTTAAATTATAAAATTTAATCAGATACGAGCAGTTTCTTTTGTTCACCATGCTTTATGCTTTTATTGTTACATAAACGTTGTTACGATTCCCCTTTTTCTGTGTTACTTGCATGAGCACTGTGCTGTTCCTGCTTTTTATGAGATGAGAAGAAAAACTAGGGCCATAAATTTCTATTAATGCGTACATAATTTGAAATATTATTTGTTGGCTAGAGCATTCAAGTTGAAAGACATCTCAAATTGTAGTAAAAACTGACCTCTTTTAAATCTATGTATGTAGGTATGTATTTGGTTTTAATAGATGAAGATGAATAGGGCAGAGGGTTTGGTAATAACAAACAATTTAAATGCTGTAAAAAAGTCTTATTGCACATAGGTTATGGGTTACTTATTTGTTTGCAATTTTTTCATGATTTGGTGTGGCTCTGCCTTTGAAAAATCTTTCAAACTGGATCAATGTTTTATTCAAACTTGGTATGATGACCGATGCGAGACCTTGAATGGTATTGATTTTGAATCAAATTGATAAAGCCGCAGGGGGTCTTCTCAGCGTGTATCACGTTACCTTTGCCTTTGCACAAATTTAATCATTTTACTAGTTACAACTTGTTATGTTTATGCATCTACAAATAAAAGCGGAAGAATAATTTTTGCTTGTTATTTAAATCGGGTTTTCACCAGTAAGGGAATGTCCAGTAATTAGCAAATAAATTCTTACATATACAGGAAAAGTAGTTAATCCAATTAGAGTATCAGTTTAGTTTCAGATCTATGAACACAGTAGTGCAGTGTCCATACGATGGGTAATGGGTGGAATGAGATTATGATATGATGCTCTAATTTTTCAAAGTTACTATTTGTAATAGAATCTAACATGACATGTGACATGATTGCATTACAAATCCCTCCGAGGGCTTCATAGCATTGCTTGATAAGACACCCAAAAACAAGGCTGTGAAATATTTCCCATGATACTAGGAAGAGAGACGAGACGACTGTGTTACTGCATTCATGCATCAATGCTCTCTAAACTCTAAACTGACAGGTTGAAGCCGTGTTTCACATGATCCATTTATTTTTAAAAGGCAGATAAGCTCAAAGAGGGTATTAACATAGTATGTTGGCCCATATTACCGAAATTATGTGAGACTACGAGATATTTTCATGTAGGAGGAAGTAGGAAAGGGAGCACAGATACTCACAAATATTACACAAGTTATGATATGAGTCAATGCAACACTAACTGAGGTCGGGGTCCCCATGACTCATGACACCGTTGAAATCTGTACACTTTTTCACATGGATAATGATTTCTAAATTGTTGGTTTTGATGAAATAGTGCTAAACTAACAAAAAGCATAAACACATATTCTATAGTACGTATGAACAAATAAACATCTAATGTGTCAAGATGACCAGGTTTCATCCCTTCATCCCAAACATTTCAGGTAAACCTATCATTCGAGCTAGTGATTAATTGAGTTCTCTCCCACCAATTTTGCACAAATATTTGAAACACAACTTCCCAATTTCATGCGAACTGGCTGGTATTATCATCACCATCCAAAGATACAAATTTATGTCGCCACTTTTAATTAAACATATTTATTTAACTCCAAAACACATAAATAAAGATACACGTGGCGAAATTACGTTATCATGAGCTAATGAAGACAAGGACAATCCCCACGTCCCCAAAAGACAATTTTAGCCATCATTTTATCATTGCAATGTGTACTTTGAAAGATAAAATTTCACTCCATATTTCTTGTTTTAATTTATTTAAAGAATATGAGGAAAATTGTTGCAGAGAGGACATTAGGAGGTAGAGAAACAATAGAAAATGTTATTTTATTGCATTTTTGTATGTTTGATTTGGGACAGCGTCATTGAAGTAATGAAACTAATGTTTTCCTGCTGAAATTTGGTGGCAATAGAGCTCCTATGAGACATGTAATTTACCACATTGCATATCGTCATAGTAGTAATAAAATCACACAAACTAGAGAAGCCGACTAATTAGTGAAGTAAAAAATGTAAGTCAGTCGAGCAATCCCACACATTGAGACAAAGTTTGTATGTAGCTGTAAATACTAAATGCAAGCGGATGACGGACATGAAGGCCATCTTTTTATTGTAACATTTGAAGCCACGAGATCGCAGAACTACCTCTTCAAGTTGGCTTGCATGCTAAACCGACAGTTTCTTGGGGTGTTTCGAGTACATGATGTCTTTCAAATGTCGAATATATCATGGAGCTGTCACCGCGTCTGTGTTCATAGGAAATTCAAAATCTATCTAACCAGTCATTATAATTATTCATAGAATCTGAAATAAAGGATTGAAATCAATTGGCAAATAAGGGTGATCTTATGTCATGTTTTTTACGTCTTGAAAGTGTAATAGTAATATGTCAAGTCAAATCAATTTTACGCTGTATTAATGGTCTTGGTAACAAGATTACACTTCAGAAAGCCCGACAATCACCATTAAATGCATTCAAAGCAATCGGTTATATTTTTGTTTGTCAAAACTGTCGGAGAAGGTGACATTTTATTGAAACGACAAGATACATGTGTACATTTAATGCATTTAAATTGATTTTAACTTTTCGCATTCATCTTTCATTTAAATTTATAATTCATCTCCATTGTGTCCGGTGGTCAGTGGCAAAGTGCCAGTTCCTCACCCTTGGGAAACGCACTGCACACCTCCAGATTTAAGGTAGCATATTACAATGCAATATCGCCCTCGCAAAGTCTTAACAGTCCTTTTCATTTCTCAATGTGTCCATTCCTCCTCTAATTCACTTTGATTGCCTCATATAGCAATTTAGGTTTAAAATTAAAGAAAAAGATTTACTGCTGCTGCTGTGTTCGTATTTCAATGACAAAAAATAGAAAGATGATGTAGACCAAAAGAATAGGTATGATTTACCGTATTTCTCGAAAATTGTTATTACGCCTGTTTTTTAACAGAGAATGAACCAAATTAAAGCAAAAAATGCAGCAGTCATTCTACCTGCCAAAATAGTATTTATGGTCATGATTTGCGTTTTGTTTGATGGTGTTGGTAGCGCTGTGCTTGTGTCAGAAGTAGTGACAGGTATAATATGTATTTAATTTTCAAGTTTAATGTTTCGAGTTGTCGCTCCTTGTATCCAATAAAAAATCATTCCGATCTTAGGCAGCAGCAGTAGAATCAGAGATCCGGCAGACATGTAAAAAATGGGATGGCCCACCCACAAGATCAGAAGCAAATAATAAATGAAATAGTGAATGGCGTGCAGTTAGTAGTTTCAACAACAACTGAGCTACTAATAGTCTGATCATGATCATCAATTCTTGAGTCATTGTTGCAGCAGCTCCTCCAAATTACATTTCTTCCACTCAAAACTGCTCTCTGAGACAATGATTACATCATTGAGAGAGTTGAGAGTGAGTGCTTAAGGACTAAGCAGCATAGAACTTGTACTGCTCGATATTGTCCGAGAACATTTTTTCTCTGTGTTGCAGTTGCAGTTTTTAAAGGAATATTTTACGATAGTTTTTATTTTTTAATTTTTTAAAGGAGTTTACTATAATGTCGACTCCTCTCGCTCTCTTAATGTTATTGTGATGAATGATATATGTACATGGTAGAAGAATGAAAAGTAAATTTGCTACGCGTTGCAAAACACAATCATGTCATTGAAGTATTAAACGAATCTATATTATTATGTTAGTTTTAAAAAGACATAAATATTGCGTTGCATTACTCCAAAATTAAGTGATCTTGATCACACCTGCACCAGATGCAACTGCACCAAATTATTTTATTACGACAAGATTTAGGTCAGGTTGCAGTTGCGGAGCAATTACCGATTGCCATTAAGGTATGGCGCATATCGTCACTGGAACTGGATGTGAAATATGAGTTTAATCAAGATTCGTTCAAAAGGAACTTGAACTGACTGACTAATTTGTAACTTGTGATCCAAATTGCCTTACACATTGTTACGATTCTGTTGGCTTAGCTGAGTAATGAATTGTGAAGAGTCAAAAGCGAATGCCAATGTGAATGTTACAGCATCAGTATTGCATTTCTGATTTCTGCCTGTCTCTCTGTTTTGGCAGCATCATGAAGGGTCTATTCCCTTGCCCTTGTTAACTGTCACCTTTGGGCTTATGAATATTCTATCTTGAAGGAAATGGAAATACCAATGCAGAAGGAATCAGTTCCACTTAAAGTAGTCTATCCATTGGGGTAAAGTCGATTATCAATTTCATTTCCGGATGGCTTTAGTAAATGCATAAACTTGTGGTCGCGGTCACTTTCAATTTTTTACAGACGCACTCAGCCATCCAACCACAAAGCTTACATCATACTCTTCATCTCTGGGCTTTTTTGTTTGTTCTTGCAGCACTTCAAAAATCACTTGCTCATGTTTTAACCAGTAATTACGAAAAAATGGCACGATTCTCTAAAGAGACTCTAAACAAGACAATGTAACAGATCAGGATCAGAGACGATTCATGTGAATTCTTGTCCCTCTTTCCTGAGAAAACATCAAATATTTTAGTCTGTCTACCTATTATTGATTGATGATGCATTTTTTTTTGACAAGTGTTGATAGATGCTGTCGAGGATGCAGTTTCGTTCTAATATTTTGAATGGTCATTCATAATCGCATTTTTATAACTAAATTTTTCTCATGAGAATTGTGATCGACTATTTACACTAGACAAAAAGCTGCAGTGGTTGTATTGCAGCTTATATACAAAACAGGCTGTCCTCTGCATTACTGATGCACTTTATTCTTCTTTTTGTCAAAAAATGAGAAGATTTAGAAATTTTCTGTGCAACCACTATGCACAATCATTTCAGGCTGATTTTTTTCCTCTCTGTGTCTTCTCGATCTCTAAATTTTGTTGTGCTATTCTCACAGCATCGGAAAAGCGTCTTTATGAAGAGGAGAAGGAAAAGTGAAGAAAAAAAGAAGAAAAAAATAGAAGAGTTCGTCAAGCTGAACAAGACGAAGAAATAAATGATAATAGGTAATAATAAGAAACGTTCTATTTTTTCTCTTTGAAGTGTTTGCCCCATTGTTTGTTTCCATTCATTAGGTTTGATTTAACTTTGTTACAAATAGGGACAAAATATAATATGGATAGGTATAGTGGGGTGATAATACAAAGCATTGGAGTAATCTTTAAAATAAATGGTGTCCTACCACCGCGTAGGTATTTACTTAGGTACTTTGCATAACATTTTTGTATTCAATGGAACAAAGATGATGCGATCTTGTGTGTGTGTTCCTCTCTTGTTGACTGATGGAGTCGATGGAGGATACTCACTTAACTTAAGAGGAAAAACTCACTATCATGTAATGATGTAGCAAAGCTAATTCCCCTCAAAGTCGTGGCAAAACTGTGTATTGAAAAGTTATTTTCAATCGAAAAATAAAAATACATATCTCATCATCATTTAGCCAAATCCGTTATAAGATGTTCTCGCTTGTCTGTCTGTATGTGTAATATACACAATTTAATCTTCTTAAAATTACAGTTCAATAAGTTTGTCAAAAAACCTTTTTTTTAAATGTTGACTGCAATACACACGAAGTTCTAGTTGTTACTTCTTATGTGCGTGTTTGGGACAGTAAGTGTGAGTAAAATATTTGCTGACTTAGGATTAGGATTATGGTATTTGAGGAGGAGGATGAGGCCGAACCCTGTCGATGTTTGGTTTCTTAATGAACGACTTTCGCTACTTTTCTTCAATTGATTGTTTCATCATGTTTCTCGGGTACTCGACTGATCTCTAATGCTGATGCTTCCTCTTCTCTTGAAGCATACTAAAGACTGACTTTCGATTCATAGAATAAAGCACGCCATGCAGCACAATGGCTGATGATTGGAGTGCAATGGCGCATTTTGTTGGTGTGTGCTGTTGTGTAAGCGAAACGGTTCACTGACTAACTACTCGACTAATGACGACGCTGATGATGATGATGACACTTCTATTCTTGCTGTCAACTACTTTCATCATCAGCAGCAACCTCATGCAGCGTCTGTTCACAGGACACAGCGCAAGAAGCTGTGACTCTGTGATGCACTTTTCTTCCTTCAAGCGCTGCCAGTCAACTGGTCCTCCTGTTCAACCGAATGACTGCGCATCTTTGCAATTTCCCAGGACTAAACAGCCACCTAAGTGTGCTTACTTTGTGTTCTGTAATGATTGTAATCCCTGCTGAGAGAAGGACTGAAGGACGATCTGTAGGAAACACTCTCATTGTCAGCTTTGCTGCTAAGACTAGTGTGGAAATCTTTTTGCAGTTGGTTAAATGAGCCGCTTCCTCTGGTCCACTTTAGTCGACAATATACTCACAGCAACAACTGGTTCATCTTCCTATAGAACCACTCCAGCCTTCCTTCAATCAAAGTATATAATTGCAACTATGGTGGAGTACTTCTAAATGAAATGTATGGTTCTGGCATATCATGACATGACAAGATGATTTTTTTTGGATTGTGAACTGCAAAAACTCTAAAACAATTTTGGCCTCAGTCTTATGATTTTGTAATTTTTTATTCATTCATGTGTAAACTGCTAAGTTGTATGACCTTCTGGCATGTGAACATGCAGGATTTATAAAAATTTACTCTCCAGTTTGCACTGTTGAATTAGTAGCGAATAATTAAAGCTCTTGAATCTTAAAAATGCGATTATTTTGATCATTCCTGGGTACTGCATTAAACTTTAGGCTAACCCTGTTGCTGAGGAAAACATCGATTTTCAGTCGTTTAACTAATAAATGCATAGTACCAAATAATTGCAAAATTAAAAGTATGCAATAACGAATAAAAAATTAAGTACATGTCTTTTAAATAAAAATAAAAAAGAGTTGAAGTTTAATATGTTAAGCATAATGTTTTTACGATATTGCTAATTTGACACTCTGCATTCACATTCAAAAAAAAGTCCATTAAATTAAGTTATGTATTGATGAGTCGTTAAAACAATCTTAAAAATCATTAATATCGTCATGAAGCAATTAGCAAGATGGAATGCCATTGAAATGAAACAACCCGTTGTGCAAAACTACCCATTTCTGTCTCCATATAGCGGTGCATACTATAAAGCTGACTCACAATAATATTGCTAATTTAGCATTCACTATTTGGTTGTATAACTTTTGTGAAATCAGGACGAAGAAAGGTGAAGGAACTTGTTGTATCTTGTCAATACATGTAGGTTTTGATCAGTGCAACCCTCAATCCTCGTCCTTGAGGATTTTTCTCAATGAATCCTTCTTTTCTTCATTCTCTGCAAAAACTCGCACTTTCTTTGTTGTTCTCTGAGAGTTCAGAAATAGGTACCTAGTTTGTAGTTTATGTTTCGCTGACAGCTCTCGGCTCTGTAATGAATGAGTCATTTCGAACAAAGAAGTAGTAGCTAATAAGGTAACGCCTCCGAACCCTCCTGCTTGTTCTTGGTTGCGATAAGACATGATGCATTTATTGGCCTCACACTCCACCAATATAATAGGCAAATCAGGTGAGAAGTTGATGACGCTTTTGGCCACTAATGATAATGATATTACCATGAGGATGTGTACGTGCTAGTATCATTTTTTAACCCGTCGTTGACGTCGTCGTCGTCCCCCGCGCGTGAAACACTTCACATTTCATTTTCATTTCATGCTCAGTCCTCTTCTCTCCTATAAAAACGCCAAGGAAGCGTGAGATTCAAAAGGTACTCAGGGATTCCTGCCACGTTGCTGGTGCAACTGCCTTACCTAAAATGATAAGAAAAAATGTGTCGACACAAATTTTTCTGGGGCTGCTCGCTCACACCACACCATGAGGAATTTTTTCTTCTCATGCGCTGCACTCGTAACGTAACGGTGACTGTTTTTTCCTTGAAGCAAGTAAAACAGTCAGACAATTACGCAATCAGTGAATGAGATTGAATCGTGTTTCAAAGCCTCATCATCATAACCAAAAATGCAAAAATGTTTTTTGGGGGAGTTTGTTAGTCTATAGTTTGTGAAATGGCATTAAGAGCAAAGTAATAAACTGCAACATTGACTATCAATTTATTAAGAAGATGCATGCCATGACCATTATCAATATTAATAGATAAAAAGAAAGACAAAAGGCTAGGATGTTAATTTATGTGCCAACTTAAGACATGAATTCACGCTCTTCTCATTTGTACCCCATTGACTGATAATTTTTTTTAGCAAAGGAAAGCAAAAAAAATATGCTTTACATGCAAATATGCAAGTGGAGGAGAATGTTTCAAAGTGGAAAGGAAGACTGTAGCAGATATTTTTGTATTGCTCCTAAATGCCCCCAGTTTATCCGCAGCCTTAAAGCAACATAAGCAATGCAAATAATGCAATGCGGTGAACTGTCTATGAGGTTGAGCCACTTACATACAAATGAGATCGACATCGTTCTGAGTTTTTTTTTAAATTCGGAGCTACCTGGCTCTCCTCAGACAGGAGGCTATAAAAAGTTTCATAACTGAGGTAATCACAAATCACAATACTTTTACAAGTCCTTATACTAAAGGTTCAGATCATTATTATTATGTATTTGCTTAGAGGGCAAGTTGCACTTGCGACTTTATGATAACTTTATGGGAATGCTGAAATCTACTGTCTTTCCGACCTGTTGTTAAGTAGATGTTTTCTGAAAAAAGCAAAAATACGTAACTTATTCTATTATCATTAATCATTCATCTTTGGAACAGCTTACCTTTAAATATTCAAAATTAAGGCTAAAACTGGGTACAGCGGTTTTTTGAACGTGCTGTTTTAAAATATTATGTAAAAATGAAACTTGCAATCACGAATCGTGCAGTGTTTCTTGTTTATTTATTTTCTTAATTGAAAATGAATGTGCACACCCCTTTATTCAATATAGCGTGTACAATGGCTAGTTACAGATATCGTTATCACATTTTATCTGTAGTCTTCTGTTCATCAGAGAGAAGAGGATGAAGGTATGTGCTATTCAGATTTACCGTCTATTCCAATGAACTATGCATGTCAAATTAAACTGTGCATCTAAACAGCAGATATACTAAATTTCCCAAATTTATTTGCTGAGTCTGACTGAAATGAGAATGCGAGAATTTGCTCCCCACGCTTCAAAGCTATTCATGCTAGTCTTATTGGGAATTTGATCATTACTTTATTACCACTTTGGGATGTATATCATTCTCGTATAATGTCATGCAAACGGAACAACTCCTATCTTGTCATGTTGCAAACTCTGCATTCTCTTTTCTCAAATCCAATTCCATTTTTTTGTTTGCGTACTCAACCATCTAACATTCTTCAATCTTTTTCTCAATTTTTATCTATTGCATATTTATTATTTATTTACCTTTTTAAAAACTTTATGGGCCTTCTCGATCCCTCTTTATACTCTCCTGAAGAGAGTCAATATCACTTCAAATGTGAGGGCAACAGCGCTTGGTGAGTGATCTGATCATAATAGCTAACGAGAAGATTATATGAATATTATGTGGTGGTATGGCAGGTGCATTTAACTCTAATTCAGTTAGCAGTGCGGCACACCAGGGCATGGGTCATTTTAACAAGAACAAGGCTGAAAGGTTACCGGGGTAATAAGATGAGTTGCTCATAAGACATCAGCCTCAGAATGCCCCACCCAACTCTTTTTATGAAACATTACTAATTTTTTAACTACATACATAACATTTTCATACCGGGACTTAAGTCAGCTCTATCTACAGTTACGTTTGTTGGCAGTTTTTCTGCAGTATCTTCAAATGTCCAAAGGTAGCCTGTAATGAATGACCGCAAACGCTGTGATGATGTTGTCATTCACCATAGTCTGTTGACTTCTCATTGTCAGGTAGCCGCATTTGCACCCATATCCTTCTTTGTTTTAACGTAAAAACTGAAATGTCATGCGTAATTAACCGTGACTCTGACTTGTGCTTGAAATTCATATAAGGCACTCGTAAATTTTTTAAAGCTTTGCATTCATACTTTTGAATCACTGCAATATGCTCCACAAGGGGCACGGAACTTGGCATACATCGTTTTTGGTAAGGCCATCAGGCATGTATAATTACCGTGAAAATTCATCAAATCGCAAGTTGTTCGAATGACTCGGTTCTATACGGGCGGCTGCGCTGATTGTGATTGAAATGGACTTGCCAAGAAATGAATCGATTCAGCACTCATTTAGCATGCATTCAGCAAGTGCAGTGTATTCTCTTACTAAAATAATTCCTCTCTATTTTTGTCTTATTCACTCCTTGAGATTTTTCAAGCTTGCGAATCTTCTCGTCATTACATAATAATTTGATATTGTAAATATTTGCCGTTGTAACCTACTTACTTGGATGATTGTTCTCTGGTGCAAGGTGCAAGGCGCGTGTAGTTTTTAAAGGCCACAGTGTGAAGTCGGTGATGTAATGAAAGCTTGTCTGAGAAAAAAAATTGCTTGTAAGACTGTGAAGAATACTGATGAGGAGATGATGTAATAATATTGATATGTCTCATATTACAGGTGGTGTTATCATGGGTGTTCCTGGTGGGAGTAGGACCAACTGGAGGGGCGCCTGCAGTGACTAGTGTCCATGTGAGCTTTGTTTCAGGAAACAAGAAGACTCAGTACTCGCATGGCTCACACACCCGTCCCGCTGTGGTCCAGTACAACCTGGATGCTGCTGGCACAGGTAATTAAAATGGGATTAGGGAACTCTGATGGCGGGTGACGCATGCATGCAAAAGCCTCATTTAGCGTGAAAAATCGTTGTGTGTACAAATACCATGCGAGAAGCAATGTTAACAATATAGTGTACAAAGAACACCACCACCACATGTACTACTCCCAGTCTACTAATACCTAACAAGAACGTTACACATATTGCCATTAATTTTTTCCCCTTAGCTTCTCCAAAAATTCGAACAAAAACTTGACAGCTCAACGTAAACCTCGAGGAAAAACATAATTGACAATTTAATTTATATTGTTTTTGTGCTTGCCAGTGTGAGTGCATGCCACGCCAGAGACTCTTATAGTTATTTCATGAATGTACAATTGAGACAACAGTTTAGGGAACAGGAGCAGTGATCTTTGTTTTTGTATGTTGTACTATAATTGCCTAAAGAAACAGTTTGCCAGTTTGTTAACGAAGATAGTAACATAGGTAATAGGTAGTTAGTTATGTTGAATGCCGTTAAAAATCGTAAATGACAATTTATTCAAGTAATAGAATTCCATTTGGTTGATGGCATTCATGTTATACCATATCATACATTACATGATTTACACGTAGGAATATCCTTTAGGTGAGGAAACTACAAATATTTTTGTGTACCTTTACATCAGGTATGCAGTTTTAGTTGAGGGTGGGATCAGAAGACATTATTCTAAGGATATTTGGTTATAACCTGTACATGTATGAGTTGCTCCTCTTGGGACTTTTGTAAAGCAACTACATAGTTTTAAAGCATTTTTTTGGAAATGTAAGTTTATTTGTGTCTAGCGTCATTAAAGCCAATTTAAGGAAGCCATTGCAAAACATAGAATTCAAAATTACAAGCATTTCAGAACTAGAGTTCGGATAGATAGGCTACAAGAGTAAAAAAAAACCAGTGGAGTAGTAACATTATAAATTCAGGTACCTGAGTCCCATTCACCTACGTATATACGTTATTGGTTATGTTGTCGTATTAAAGGTGAAAAATGTTAGATTTTATAATAATAATGAGATCATTCGTCATTCAATTGCATTTCGTTGAAGTTGAGTCCTTTCCATTTTCGTCAATGCGGCGGCGGCATTCCTTCGATCTTTGATTCCTGTTTGCTGTCAAAAATAATGACTCGGAGATTGAGTCAACTAACCGCAAGTCGAGTATAAAGAGACATGGATTGAATGAAACTACCAAGATTGAATACTGAGTCTACTCAAGTCTACTCTTGTCGTCGGTCTGATTCTGATGGCGAGTACGAGAGACTATGATTGCGAGGAAGGAAGACCAGACAACGTGCTTTTGTGGTGAGCTTGCTACGTGCCCCATCCCAATTTTTGCAATAATCACACCACCACCACCATCCCAGACGATAGGGAAGGACGGAAGGAAGGAATTCTATGGGGAATATACGTGCTCACTTGAAATTATACTCACCAGCAGCGCTTACGCAACATACTTGAGCGTACACGAAGCCTTAAGTGTCAACGCTAATGCTTAAAATAAAATACATACAGTCCTGAAGTGCAAGTGGCGACTCTGGCAACTTGAAAATTCTGCTACACACAATATCCTCAGTACGTGCTTGCAATTCACTCCCGACCTTTAAATTTGTGACAGCTTCTGAAAGAGCAGAGTTGAAATGCAGGCACTTGACCAATCGAATGACATGCATGGTAATCAGTTCCATGAAAAGAAGGTCTAGGTCACGAACTTCACAGTATGTAATAGATTATTAGTATGAGCTATAATTAGAGAGGGGAATAAATTGAAAGAAAGCGTGACAGGATGCCGATGAATTGCAATTGAATGACGAATGAGCGCGCACTGGTTACAAATTTTGTGAATATTTTTAAACCGATACTGGCGAATGACTGATTCAACTGCATGCGACGTTACTGTACACACAGGTGACGAAATCTTACTTCGACGGCTTCGCAGCATCTCCGACCATCAGCATGAGAGGAGGGCTCGCCTAAACCACCATGACAATAGCGGGCAAGTAGAGGCGACTACGACCAAGTCAACAAGAAGAGTCCGGTTTCGTAGACCGGTCGGTGGAACGAGTGGTCAAATCCTTTTGCTGGCACCCACCACCGCTACTGACTTGAAAACTAATCACGTGACTGCATCCACCGGCCAACACATTTCCACTCCTACAAGTTCCACCACCACCACCACAACAACAACAAGTAACAAGACAAAGAGGAAATACAGGGGATCTCCATCCCCACTGACCTTTGCTCCTGTACCCACACTAACTACTGTACAGACAATGGGGAACCCGATCATTATGACAACAACGACAAAGTTCCCCATGCTGAGGAGACTCCGCTCCAGGGTGCGCTTCTTGGATGCCACAACATCATCGGCACCGTCCCCTTCAGGAAACTCCCTTTCCTCCTCAAGCACTCCCACCTTTCTCCTCAGCAGTACACTCTCCTCCACAACCAAGACCAGCTTAGACACAATAACAGCCGACTCGAAGAATGGCGCGGACGCTACAAAACCAAAAGACACTAAAGCTGTGAAACGGAGTCCGTACATTGAGAATTTTGAGAGCAGAGGCATAACCTTCCCTGACTTTGACGAATTTGGCGGTAAGGAAAATCACAGAAAAGCAACACAACTCGAATCCTATCCAACGAATTACCTATAATATCCCAACTAACTAATCCCACTAATCACAATTGCTATAGTCTAACCATTCATCCCAGCTTCTCTGCCTACCTCAATATACCCCATTCCCGGATCCACAACTCTCTAGAACAAGCACAAAATATTAAACAACACCCAAACTTCCTTTCCACTTAATTCACCCGTACCATACGGCTACAAAAAAAAGTCTGCATATACCATAAATTTCCTATGCAAAGGGGCGGAAATAAATGGCAGCAAAACACGAAACTCCCATCTCATCCACACATATGCTCACACACACACACATCACCTTTATGGTCTACTGTACATTATGTCATGTAGGTACTGTATAATATCTTGTCAACGTTGACCTGAAACACTGTTTGGTGTCTAGATAAGGTTATCCTTTTCCAGTCTCGATAATACCAACTATCTACCTTCCCCTGCCAACTAGCTTCACCAGATTATCTCTGCTGACATGGAATCTGTGATGTGAACCACTGTAAAATAAAAGCTGGTTGCATTTTCCACCACACCAGACACACACATAACACATATGTCTACTACTACCACGAAAAATACATCGACAAAAATGCATTACTTTATCCCACCTACGCATTTTTCCATTGCTAATGCCTTCAAAAACACGTTAGCATTTATGGAGCACATATTGTGCCCCTACCATCATCTTTCCGGCAACATCGTTTATACGCCTTTGGACTAGTAGTGTGTTTTCTCTTTTTCTTGGAATAAAGACTTTTTTCTCGGCAAAAGAAGAGGGGAAAATGAAACGAAGTTACTTTTGTAGAATCCCTTTTTCTTATGGACTGAGTTAGTGTTTGCGTTCCGCAGTGAACACATTATATCTGGGATCCTGTTGCTTGCGTTGAGTCCATTTTCAATGCAGGATCCCATTATGCATTCTCTTCTATTATGTAGCCATCTTCTCTCCACGGTGTGCCACTTCTTTGGCGAGGATGGAGGTCGGAGCCAGGATAAAATGGAGGCATGCATCCGCAAAATTCACCATGAATAATTCATCAGAAAGGGAATAAAGGGGGGAAGGGAGCGACGGAAGGAAAAAGAGTACCATGAGCGGTAGTGAGGAGAGGTCCACTACTTCATTTTACAGAATTTTCTCTCTCAAGAGCTACATTGCAGTGCGGCTCCCTTTTTTACTCAGTCCTTCACTAGAATGCTCATTCTTTGCGAATAAAGTATGTAGTTGCTGCACACGTAAGGGGAGAATTACATTTGAAGGTTGTACAAAGCCAAGTGTATGTCGGCGAATTAAACTTTTCAATGATCTTCATCTCATTTTCATCCATGTCATTTCCTTTAATTCCTCTGCTTTCCTGCTTGGCAGATTCGCATGTTATCGCATGCTATCTATTCAAATGTTTTGTCGGTACTAAAACTAATAAAAAACGTTAAAACGGGGAAATGGAGAGGTGCTGAATAGATTGGGGAAAAGCTACAATCTTGCTTGAGCAGTGCTCATAATCTGAGATTATGCCGTGTTTTTTAAACATGCTCTTGTTATTCCGAAGTAAGGCAGAATCTTTCATAGGTCGGAATTTACGAACATAAATGCATCTACTCTGGCGCATTTGGATGGAAACTAAGATGTAAGATGTTGAACGTATAAAAAATCACGAGGAATACAATTGCTTTGAGAGTACATAGAAAGAAATTATTTTCAATGTGTGTCTCAGTGCTTTGCATAGAAGGTATGCCGAAGGAAAGGAAAGTAACTGGAACAACATTTTCATTCGTTGTTAAGATTAAGATTTTGCCTAACGACAAAACTGGATACATATTCTGGCAGATTTCGGACTAGATTGAATTTTCTAGTTCATATCCCAAATTCAGACATTGACTCTGCTACGTGTTGTTAGCTTAGTTTAGTTTCCGGAGGGCCAGATGGCGTATAAGGAAGAGTGTACATACTTATAACTCTTTTTGGAATCGGATCTGAAAAATGCAATTCAACCCAACCGTCCATATTCTAGGTTCACACGTATCACATTTTTACCGGATACTTATGCTTCAAAATATGTGGCAAGTCGAGTTATAAAAAATATATTGAATATTATGGAAGATGAAAGTAAGACGTAACTGTCACGAGCAGAAATTTATCATGAAGAATATTCCATAACATTGCTGTAGCTATGTAGGTATTTACTTGCCTTTAAACACACCAAAGATGGCCACTGTTTACTTTCAGAGTGTTTATCATGTAATCATTTATCATTTGTATTGATTGATTAGATTGTGGGTGTCTGCTGTCGCTGTCCATCAATAAACCTAATTTCTTTACCAATTTTCTACAAGTATATGTAGGGTCTGACGGAAGTCAAACAAGCTAAAGTGCAAGCACAACGTTTTATTAATAAAGGAACATATTTTCACTGTGGCTATTCATTTAACGTGAACATGCACTCTCCTTGCACTGGACGAGGATCGAGAAAGGAAAAATTCATGATACTGAAAAAGTATATTTTCATAACATGAAATAATTTCATAGGCCAAGTAAGTGTAGACCCAAAGATAACAAACTTTTGAATGATGACGTGAGAATTTTTCATTATGATAAGATGTCACACTTGTCATCCACCACCACCAGTTCATAAGATAATTTCGCGTGTATATTAAAAATTTAAGATCCTGCTATTTTTATTAATGATATTTTCATCTTTCATATAGAAAACGGCAAAATTCCAGCAACAAATACTTTCCTATGCTGCCCAACCCTTTTGTATTACATTTACAAAGAGAAATTCTGTCCATGTCAATTTCACGAAAGGATCTGCTCGTTGTTACGTTAATGCAGTGAAGATGAGCAAGGTGATCAGAGTGGAAACATAGCATTTTTCATTCATATACATATAAGGCATAATATAAGTGTTTTAGTCTAGTTAATCTAATGTGTGTCCATAATTCAATATATCAATGACAGGTTAGTACATATTCCATCGGCAATATTTTCCCTTCCCACTTAAGCCTAGTGCTTCTGATCTAATTGCGTGAATGAAAAGTTGACCACCATTCCATTAGCAGTCTTTCGCCTCTGGCTCTGGTTCCCTTTGCATTAGCTTGTCCATCCCTTTCGCATACAGCAGAGCTTCCTATTACTTTCATCACTTTCAATTATTATGACCTTTGCACACGGAGGTAACTCTGGTGGCAAAAGTTAAATTCAGTTAGTTGAATCATGTCAATTGACCATTTCATTTCAGTTTCGTATATAAAAGTGTAAAAATATTTTGAGCCATACTATTGTTTCTACATGGATGTAGTCACCGTGTTGAAGACAAGTATGTTTTTGTAACATTATTCATTATTCAGCTCTCTCTCTCTCTCTCTCTCTCTCCCTGTCATTTTTTATTAAATGAAATAAAAGCCTAAAAACTCAACTACATATACCTAACGGCCCTCCATACTTTATTACCTGACTCTAGTCGCTTTTTGTCCCTTCTCTCTTCTCTTCTTAGCCTTTGTCTCTCTCTTTTGCTGTCGTGTTTCAATAAAAAGGGATTAAGGGGAAATATGGGGGAGACGTGAGTTGTGCGAGAAGTGTGAGTCTGTGTGCCTCTGAGCAGCAGCAAATGCAATACAATGTGGCCTCGAATGCCTTGTACTCCAACTCACAAAACAATAAGAGAAACGAGACAGAGTCGTTTTTTCTCGTCTCAGTTTAACTTTAGCAGCAAATGAAATGAAAAAGAAGGATATGTAATACAATGCCATCATCATAGCTTGGCTCTTGGCTGTGTGTCTATGCGGTGCTAGTAGACAAGACAGGTATAGATACTACGTGCAAAAACATTTTTATGCTGTTCGAATAGCAAGTAGCATGAGAGATGGATGCAGTTTTGTCGAGCAAGAAATGGGACTTTTCAGCAGGAACCACAGAGGAACGTGAGAGTGCGTTTTTTTGCACTCGACACCACCACTATACTGTCTCATTCCATTACGATCACACAAGACCAGAGAGTCCTAAGTTTACTTACCAACTTTCAACACAAGATAACATTTAATTTACTAAATACACCAGATAATATATTGATAGATATAACGAATTTACCTACCTGTGTTTCTCTGCATTCTTGCTATTAGTCAAGCTGCTAAAACATCAGTGCAGAATGCAGAATGGAATGCAATGGAACAATGTGTTAGAAAAATCTCTTTGATACTCCATAACATATTATGTTCGTGTTGTATCATAATCGCTTTCCATCACCACATTAAGCTCACTTTTGTTTTCTGCATTGTTCAATCAATGTAGCACGCTTCAATGCACGCACAACAGCCCTTGTCGTTCATTGCGTGAAATTGGGCAAGAAAATGTAGAAAAAAAGGGTTGAAAAAAAGGTTGCCTCTGAATGCTCAAAGTCATGATTTGCTGGTAAACTTATAAAACGAAATACAAACGTTACAACACAGTTAATTAAAGCACTTTGTGCAGAAAATCTTTTCAAACTTTGCAGAGGACATTATTAAAGAATTAATAATATTATTTATTTGGGGCAATATTGCTTATGACTGATACCACTGTATTCTTCTTTTGCGATCTATTATTTCATGCAAAAATATTTTTGCAACAAGCTGCAACAGTATTCTACGGAAAAAACCTTGAATAAATGCAAAGTAAATAGTCCTGAGACCTGTTTGGATGGAAGATGCAAATTTTGCTATAATTCTAATAAAAACGATGCTCGAGTCAACTTCGACTTCAAGTACATGTAATAAATGAAGCAGCAAATTCCTTCGCACGTCCCAAAAGTTCTAACAGTACAATGTCGTAATAATGAATATTATGTGCTGGGGGATAGTGGGAATGGAATAGGAGTGCCGTTGGTATGCATAAAATAACTACTCTCTTGTAATTAGGATGTGCACTGGTTAGACTGTACGTATCTTGAATCTCTAAAATATTTTTCCGGTATGCATAGAAGTGCTCCGTGTAGTTGCGCTACGCATGAACGAACAAAAAGGATGAGACGAGAAAGTCATTACACAAAGCAGGAGTTCAAAATCTCATAGAAATCTGGAGAGCTGACTGTAAAAAAATAAAGATATGCATGCAAGCACACTGATACATGGACTGAAAGTGAGATATGCGAGGGAAGCAGTGGAACGGTAGCTTATCATAAAAAGTAGTAATTAAGAATAATAGGTACCAAGCAAAGCGGCATGAAATCTAGAAAACAGAAGGGGTCCTTACTACTTCTCCCATTGAACTTGTAGGCCGTTCTTTACTCATGGAAGTTGTCATAGTGTTTGTATGACTGCATATTCACGATTGTCGTTCATCTACCTGCTGCTCGGAAAATGACAAAGCATAAATCACATTGTCTATTGTCTGTTCATTCGCTGGAAAATTTCTGCATGCTTTATTTTGAATGCATAAGTTGCATTTTGAATTGAGCTGGATATTACTCGTGTGTTACAATTACAACATTTTAGTCAATACCGGTGGAGCAGTTTTTTTTTTAAACAGGGAGACTAAAATATGCTCTTGCTGTTTTTGAATGAATATGTGTTCATATAATAATATGTCATAACGCCATGGAAATTTCGTTCGAAGCTCAGCTTTTTAATTTAATGCCTACGGGAAAACCACTTTGCGCCAACAGACGGGCAAGCTACAGTTTGCGGTTTTGTTTCACCAAATGAAGCTAAGTTTCTTGGAAACGGAGTCATGTCAAGTCTGTGGGAGACCACACAACACTAAAGTTCTTCCACTATATGACACCACGCCATAGACAGAATGCGGAGGGGAAGTGAAAGTTGGGGAAAAATATAAGTCATCGTCCAACTCTTCTGCTTAAAATGTTATATTACTTACAGTTCATTTTTTAAATCGATGAAGCTACAATACAGCAAGATAGTGGGTTGGTAGTGAAAGAATTTATATATTATTTTTATGCTTTATTGCAAAATATTCATTGTTCGTTCTTGTATAAAGTGGTTTGAGTCTAGTTTCTACTACATCTTCCAAATCTGGCACACGTGTCAAGTCTTTTTTTCTCGTACGCAGCATTTCTCCAAGGTAGAAGGGGTGTAAAGGAGGTCATACGATTCCAAAATTTACCAACACAACAGATACATTGTTGGCTTGACGGACAGAGAGATTTGGACGTGTTTTTCTGCTTTGGACAGATGAGGATTGTGCCAAAAGGAAATGCTCCAAGCTCAGGGTAGAAAGGAGAGCTCGAGCTGTTTCCAGTTTTCTTTGAGAGGACCCCTTTCTGCTTGTAATGCAAAGTGTTACAAACTCACGATACTCCGATTTGTTACAGTTTCCCATTTCGTTGCTTTCTTTGTGGTCCTCTGACGCGAGCAGGCTATTGTATTTCCCATTTTTCTCAGTTGATTGCTTGTTGTGGAGATGAGCACGGAGTACTAGATGCCATACAAAGGAGATTTTACAATGAACAAAATTGTGCGAAAATCGATGGTTTTACATGAGTTAAGTAGAGAGAAGGAATATACATATAATGCAAACTGTCAAATAGGGGTGCCTCGTTTCTCGAGTCCCACGACACTAAATATAAAAACTAGAAAGTTTATCACGTATGGAGATCAGTGGTATGTCTCTTGGCCCAAAACATTCGAAAGTCAAACAGATTGTACAAAAATACAATAATCGAGAAGTGAAAGAGGGTATACCACCGAGACAATTCGTCCCACGCAGAGGGAAAGAACCTCGTCTCGCAGAATACAACGACACAATGTCTTTCAATAGGAACAGTGGAAGTATACCCAGCAGTAGTCTCTCGCAATCTCGTTATACCTGGGAACCAGACAGCATCGATCAGCCTCGAAATGATATCGAAAATACAAATCCCACTAATCCTGCAGTACACACGGGAAGTTTAGATTCCGACTCCTCCACAACAATGCAGGTGGATAGCAATGTAGTGCCAACGATCGCTAACATACCCCCACCTACTGAAATAAACAGCCTGGCCGACTTAGCACTCTTCATGAATAGCAAATTTGATACGACCACAAGTCAACTTATGTCCGAGATTCGTGCACTTAGTGCACACACTGACAAAAAATATGAAGAGTTGGAAAATAGAGTAACTGAGCTGGAAATGGAGAACGGGTCCCTGAAGGACGAGAATCGTGATCTTAAAGATATGATGTTCCGTCTGCAGGAGGAGTCGTGCCGAAACTTTATTGTCATCAAGGGTGTGCAGGAGACTGAAAGCGAGGATAAAGAGGAGACTAAAAATAAGATCAACAAGATAATCGTTGAGCATCTCAAGCTCTCCGTTTCATGTGACTCCGCTACGAGGCTAAAGAATTCTGGCTCCGGGCCGCGGCATGTTCGGGCATATTTTCAAAACCGAGATGCAAGGGATCTAATATTCAACGCAAAGAAGGGCCTGCCTCATGGTGTATATGTGCAACCAGACCTACCACCTCCTGTTCGTAATGCGAAAAATATTATTCGTCTTAAGTCCGCTCAACTTAGGAAAGATGGAATACGACATATTGTAAAATGGCATAACTACGGAATATCCATCGATAACGGATTCACTCACTGGACCGAATTTAAGGACGAATTTGACAGGCAAACGCGAATGGATCAATAGGAACTCGGCCGACCCGCACACAATTTCCCCTCTACTGTATATAGCCCCATAACAAACCCCTCAAATTTAAAAATTCTCTTCTGGAACATAAACGGAATAAACAATTTATAC
>JAQIXW010000008.1:0-101022 GCA_034700685.1 Willowsia buskii | reverse complement strand
TTGATAAATTCCACCTTTTTACAGGACATTTCAAATGTATTATAGACTGGGAGTTGTACTTCTCATAATATGTCAACCAGGCTTGTCTAATCACGGATTAGAATCACCAATCCTTATTCTGGGATTAGTGATTAAGTTAATCACTTAATCACCAATCCCACTTCAGATTTTTTGCATTTAATCACAATCACTAATCCCGAAACCAGTCATCTTTAATCACTACTCAATCACCTTTTTAATCACCTCTATGTGCTTTCATATTACCTTTCGGTTTTAATGAATATTAACTCCTTTCCAAATAGCTCTGAAAAATTTTAATATTATTATCTTAGTCCATTCCAGCATAATAAACATTAATTATCATTAACTCGACACAAACCAACAATACAGCCTATTTTTAAGCATTACACTGGACTGCCATCTTCTGCACCCGCCGAACGAATCTTCAGCCAAGGAAAATTGATAATGCAGCCAACCTGAGCTATGATGACTGACGAAATGTTTTCACAATTATCCTTATTGAAATTTAATTAAAATATGCAGTATTTATCTATTTTTGTGACATACATATATACTTAAAATATTTATCTGTGATATATTGTTAATATGTTGTATTTGTTTGTTACTACATTACATAGCCAAAGTAAGTAGTCTATAAATAAACTTAATCACTAATCCTAATCCAACCTTCATTTTCATATAACATTTAATCACCTAATCACCAGTGATTGGGATTGAAATTAATCACCAATCACTAATCACTTTTAAAAAAGGAACCTTCATTTAATCACAATCACTAATCACCTGACAAAAGTGGGGTGATTAGACAAGCCTGATGTCAACACTGGAGCATATAAAAATATATAAAACTTGGTTCTTGGTTTGAAACATTGCTGACTAGTTTATTGTTTTAAATGAATTCAATCACTATGCACGTAAAAAAATTTAAGAGTAATTTATCATTTCACTTAACAAGACAATAGTAGCATGATGGTAGCAAAGCAACAATTGACTTTTGAACTTCTTCTTCATTTTCTTGATTTGGGCTGAGTCATTCTATAAGCATTAGTTGCATTGAAAAGCAACTTGAAATGAAGATTAAGTAAATAAATAATGTACTTGCCCTGAAGACGAGAAAAAAATTAGAGAAATTGAAGCTACATCAACGATGACCACTAGCGATATATTAAAAGAAAAAAATTGATCCGGATGAAAACTGCGCTGCAACTTCTCTCAGTTTTATGAACCACGTAATGTCATTGATAAACTGTTTTGTTTCAGGCATATCGCTGAAACAATAAAAATGATACTTCCAAGTTTCACATATGCTTGCCGTGTTGCTAAGGATTTATCAGAATCATACAGGAATGAAATAAAAGTAATTCTGAGTAATATAGGTGCTATGATATAAACAAGACGACGATGAAGACGATAATCTTTTTGAGTCATGACCATTATCCATTTCATCTGTATACTCTTATTCCTCCTTCTTACCAAGATCAGAATCACTTGTAGTTGTTTCATCTTATCCAATAACAGATTTGCTTTATAAAGGAAAAAAACTGGACTGGAATGGGCACTGGCCATTCAGTCGAGCAGCAGCAGCATCAATGGGCACACTTTTATTTCATTTTATTTAATCACGGACTTTACATGATCCTATTATTTGTTTTTTTTCTCCCAACTTTTTATGATGCTTCTATAAAGGTTAAGTAAAACCACACACTTATTGCTGTTCCTTTTGGTTAAAAGTTCTTCCTCTGCTTGTTTTGTGATTATGATTATTATTATGATGGCAAGTGTTGCGTCGTCTGTTATTACCACCATTACTTATGTTTTCTACATTACATGCAACATCACACAATCAAAATAATAATGATAAATAAAAGTGGTTATAGTTTCACTGGTCATCTCAGATTCGTTTTCACTGGAGACGGGAAAAACCTCAAGAACAAAGTCGCAACAAACTTAACTCTTCAGAGTCGGTTGACTTGCCTGCTGATAATGTTAACATTTCCAGTTCCTGCTCTATTCATTCCAGTCAAATAGCCGGAATATTAAGGATCGGCCTTTAAAACCAAGTTTGCAGGAAAGATTTGTTTTAGAGTTGATCTCGTCATCAGCATTAGGACTAGCTCGTATTTCCTTCTTTATCGTTGTTTTTCTCGCATGCCTGAAAAAAAATCCCTGCTGTCTCACTATCCCTGTCGCCTCATTCTCTCTCTCTCTCAGCTAAAATCTCTTTGAGACAAAAGTAACAGGAATTAGAAGATGGGTCTTCGGTCTCAAGCGTGCACCAAAAAGTTGCATTTTGATTTGATATGTTGTTTACGATAAAGAATCCTAATGGACCTACCTTTTTCCTACATAGTCAACCTGCTCAGCAATTTTTTCTACCTTTTAAGATCTCCTCAGGTTTCCAAACTGGATCTTCTTCTTCATCTCCACAGTACTCATTCATACATTCAGTTAAAAAAAGTGTACGACATCACACAAACAAACAACGATAAAGAAGACTATGAAGATCACATCGCATTGCCATTAATATTTGCTCACGGCTCGTATAAAAAAGAAAGCACTACCATAGTTCTAATAAAATAATACAATTATAATGTGCAACAAGTAGTTTGTCTTATCTGGGAGGAAATGCACGAACGTAAAAGAAGGAGAACAAGTAGTAGGGTCCATGCTATTACCAGCATCTTCATATAGCCAAAGGGATCCCCATGATATATACCTCCACCACCATTAAATGTTATATCAACGGCATCAGTGTGCTCTTCCCAGTTTTTTTAGTGGGATGGTCTCACATGTTTCATTTCATTTTTTATATTGTTACTTTGTAAATAAGCAGTTTCATTTTCACCTGATGCACGGGTGGTGGTGGACATCAAAAAAGAAGTCGTTGCTGAAGCATCAAGAAAATAGACAGGGCATTTGTGAGCCTGAGTAAACATTTTTGAAAATGAAATGTAAAATGCAAAAGTGGGAGGGTAAGGGAAGTAGGAAGAAATGATTTTTTTCTAGCTGTCTGGTTCACTTTGACATTATATCAGAATTTCAAGCATGTTTTGTTTGTAAAGTTTGTGCTTATATATATGTGAGTACACAAGATATCACACCTGGTGGTTCCATGGAAGTTACAAGACCGACATATAATATACTTCTTATTAAGCAACTTGACTACATCTCCATTCCTCCATTCTACCCATCATCTCCACGACTAATAAAAAAGTAACAAGTTACATGAAAAATGTGTAATGCTTTTCTTTAAAAGTTGACACACGTGAAGGAGGAACAGGGATTCTAGTAATATCATAAAACACAGTTTTATTATGCACTGCAGTTAGTACACAGGACAGCAAAAAACATACATATTTTGAAATTCTTGAGGAGAAACGTCATGGTCATGAGGACGACGTTATGGAACATAAGAAATTCAACAGAACAACGCGCATGACTTTTTAGCTCTCATGATTTGTTCAAAAGTGTACAAGAGACGTAACGACAGACAGCTTGTACCATGATCAACAACGTCTCATCAGCATTAGCAAACATATCCATGGAGTAACCAGAGTAGAGCTAGGGATGTGATGAGGGCCATAAAAGGGATCATCAAACAAAACAAGCAGAAAACATCTTACGCAGGAGGCAGTGCAACAAAGGCAGACAGACAGTCGAAGAAATGAGGAGAGAAATAAGACTGGACAGGAAAGCGCAGCATAAAATATTTAAACATGAGATCAGAATCTTAGCTTTTAAGCAAGTCAATTATCATAAACATTTCATTTGCAAACTGACTGGATATATACGATTATTGTTAGAAAGAAACAAGAGCTCACCTATTGTTCATTATTATGATGTGGCTATATTTCATCAATGATGTTCTTCCTTTTTTAAAGGTTTTATTTTGTGGTTGTTTTTCGCATTTTCACGTTTTCATGTCTCTTCGAATTATATGTGATAATAATAACTCGGTCTGATGGTCGATTCCTAGCTTTCTTTTTCAAAAGGGAGGAAATATAACGAAAAAACGTGAAAACCTTGCCTTGCCCCGCAAGTGGATGCAAAAAAATTCACATCCTCAAATTTTGCAAAACAAATGGCCGGTTCAAAACTTAAAACTCTTTTATTTGCAAACATAGGTACCCCATACATGTCATCCGAATAAGCATTCATTTTCCTCTGTTTTTCGCAAAAAAAACGGCATACATGTTTACTACGTAATGCCACGTTTAAATTTGAAATGAATATTATTCTGTATTATGTCCTGACAAGCTTTATGGTGGCTTTGTTTGCCTCCAGATTTTCTTGATGCATAATTGTTTAAGGAATGAACCTACAAACTGGCAAACGCAACAGCTAAATAGTCCATCTCCGTTTCCTTTCCAATTTTTCACTCCCCTTCTTCATTGTCTTGGTGGACGTATATGTGAAGTAGTTGCATTAATAAAGCAGATACACGCATGTATGCATTATAAACTTAACCACATTGTATAAGTACACGTAATACCTATGTATTTATTTCTTACGGTGGAATATCATATAAGAATGGTTTACCTTGTTCCATGGCAACTCATCCGTGAAGTAAAAAACAGGTAAACTTGTCTGGCCATTAATAAGAGCAGTTGTTTCGCAGAAATATGTATGCACAAAGTAATGCAGCTTAAGATAGGTAACTTTTCATCGCGTAATCCATTTGCTTAAAAACAGAAGGAATTGCGTTGCATAACAACATCCTGCAGAAGATAGCGTAAACCAGCCAAAAATTTCGGAGCATTTTTGTGCATTACCACAATATTCTGATTTATTTTATTCTGAGAACCTCAAAAGTGATGAATTTCAGTCTGCTTGGGCTCCTTGGACCCTCCACCACTATCCATTTCATCATCCAAACCCTAGCCCTTTGCGATCCTAGCGAAAAAATAATCTGCTGAGCAAATGGCTTTCTGAAACTTTTAGAGTGTCTTAACTGCACGACTAGAATGTATTCGAAAAGGGTTTTATCTTCACAAGCAAGAAATAGCTGAGCCAAATTTTTGTGTAAAGTAGGAAAAATGGCATGTCAGTACCGCAAATAGTGATCAAGTAAGCTGGTCATGATTCATGACTCATCATCATCTCATCTTAAGAAGAAAAGGCATCATTAGGGGAACAAACAACACAGTACACACACTTGTCTTTTGTACATGATCATGTCGCTGTTGTTGACTACACCTTTTTATCTCTTTGAAAAAATAAATATGAAATTTGAAATTCTCAGTATTTTTGTTCTAACGTCATGTAAAAAAGGATTCGTGTTTCAATGCCAGAGAGAATTCCTTCTTCCTTCATTCCTATCTAGTTGTCTTATAGTGCAAAATATTTTCCACTGGAATTTCCTGTGTTTGCAATAATGATTATAGCGATGGTGGTGATGATGATGAGAAGAAGTAGCAGATCATTTTGATTCTTGGTGATGATGACGATGAGTTGAGCAAAAATTGCTTTATTGCTTTACCTACAAATGCAAGAAGACACCAATATACATTTTTTATACATTTTAGGCAGTTTGGTTTCGTTTCACGCTTTGTAATTCTCCATGGATTAGATTTACTTGTTAAGCGCAAAGACTAATATGCATTGTAATATCTAATGTAAAGAGAGTTTTGGATTCATAGGGCAGATAAAAAGAATTACTCCACACAGGAATTTTGGGTATTTTGTTCGCTACGTGCAGAACATTTTATTTCCATGAAAAGCATGACTAGTGACTGGATGCTAGATAGATGGCAAAATTTTTGCTAATAATGTTTTTTCATCGTGTTAGCCATGCCTGGTTGGTAATGATGATTTTTCCCTCCTGATAATCATGATGCACGTTGCTGTTCATGTTATTAATAACAAAATTTTCAGTGGATCCAGAGTTCTTAGTTTGTAGTCACTGATAATTGATAAGATTACACAAAGTACAAAACAAAACATTGCAGCGATACGGTAGCTTAGCTTGGCCGCATTACTTTCTTACTGCTGGACAAGGATTCTTCTTCGTGATGAGCAACAAACTCACTGGTATAAAAAAAGTCATGTATTCATGAATCCAGCATAAAAAATATCTGAGTACTAACAAATTGAGAAAAAGTAAACATTACAATTATTTAAGCCTTATGTATAATCCTAAATTTCCCATTTACCAAAAACCGTCAATCGTAAGCCTTCTCCATAAAAATACGTATTTGTAAACGTAAGCATGAAAATATATCAGATTATTCATAAGCTGGTTAGTATTCAGTGTTGAAAAGGCAAGCATACAGCTTAAATCGCTCAGTCAATCAGCGAGTCGTCAATCTTCTTTTTAAGTCAATCACACTATTCACATGGCATCATTATATAATTGTATTTTTTTAAATGGAGGCTCAACCAACCCTGAGCCTTTTTAGCCACTGCTGTGATTCCACTTTACCTCATACACGTTGACATTTTAAAATATCCCATGACTTTTTTTTATCCTCACGCGCAAGTCAAGTGCATCATCATCTAACAAATCAATGCCGCAATAAAAACAATATAGTAGTAACACAAGTCTACTTACGCTACGCATTCACTTATATTTATACATAATATTATGTAGACATCCACCATGTTTTTTCTATTTGTTTATCATTTCAAAAAAAGACGAAGAAAAAACAATAAGTCATAAAAAATCCAATTCAATAAGTAATCTTGTTGGTGCTCATGAACTTGCACAGGATTCAATATCATACAAGAAGCAAGAACAAGGCAGAGGGAGACGCAGATTATCATTGTTGCCGCTATGAGAAATATAACAAGTGAAGCGCAACATCGTTCATCAACTTTTTGCATTTTTCTTTACTCCCCTGATAGTATTTACCTTGTGTCCCGTAACGTAGATAGCACTTTACGTACTGCACTCATACCGCAAAGCATTCCTTTTTAAATATTTTTTCTCATTTTTTAAATTGTGATTATGGCTATATGCCTTATCTCCAAGACCTGAATAAATTGAATGGCTTTCTTTTACTAGACTGCTTATAATGTGATGCAGGCTTGTACAATAATAATAATAATATACATATTATACTTATTTTTATCTTTTTCACCCCTTTTTTCTGTCTGTTAGTTAAACAAATGTGAAGTGTAGTAGAGGTTGTAGCACTACTTGTAACTTTTTTGCAATAAACAACAGTTTTGTTTGTTGTAGCATGAATTATTGTTTGTAGGAAAAGTTCCCACGAGTTCATGGGGACAACTTTGAGCTTCAACTCTGTTCACAAGACAGAACTAAACCACCATCAGAAAATCAGGAGTAGTCGACTACTCCGCTCAAAAAGAATCAAAAGCGACGGATGATGATGATGGGCGAGTGCATAATAACATGGTTTACCTCCTCCTTCTGCCGCGCATGTACTTCATTTATTTTTTAATCCTACATTTCTACCACATTTGATTACTTACCCTTACCCCACACATACATTCCTTGTCCTCTTGTTTGCAAGAAAAACGCTACCGTAGTTACGTACTATGCAGAACGACATCCGATATATGATGGGAAAAAATCGTTGCACTTGTCTTTTTAGAAAAATGTTAATAATACGGTACATTTTGTTATTTTTACATACATTCTTCGTTTTGCTTGCAAATATGATTTTTTGCAACAACAATGGCACATTGTAGTAGTTTGTGGTGACTGTTGTTGTGGAGTTAGATAAAAGATTGAATAAATAATAAATATGCTTACCAAATGCCAGGAGGATGTATATTCTGAAATATATAGAAAATGAAGGAGGCCAAATTTATCGGCATGTTATGCATTCGTTTGAGATATCTTCGACCTAGCCTAAAGCAGACCTAATTTTACTTGTTGCACTTAAATATTTGCATTGTTTCAGTTTTAATTAACTGCTATAATAAATAGTAAATCATCTCTACTGATTCTTGATACAATTGTTATAAAAATAATGATGATGATGGTGGAATAAAGGGTCTCTGTGTGTACGTTGCATAGATTTCCCTCGCGCTGACACTGATTATATTTGCCATTTTTATGTAATAAATTAGGCATTGTGTTGAAATAATCAATGTGGTGCACTGAAAAATAAAAAAAGATTTGCAAGGAAGAAGAAAAACGGATAAAGATGATGATATGAACAGGCAATTAGGATTAGGTAATTTGATTGGGCAAACTCACTCCACCGGATTGGAGACTGTGTAGTATAGGTCAAAAAAATTGAATTCGCTTGATTGAATAAAAAGTGCACTGAGCTTGCATGGGACTTTGATTAAATAAGAAGTTATTTATGAGCTCTTTACGGCGCAAAAATGCAAAAAGTGCATATAATTATCAATTAACTGGATTACTACTTCCACTCGCATTGATTGTACTATTGTCTATGAATGGCAATGCGGAGTGCCGTACTGGCGGCCTCATTTTTACAACTTAACAAAATAGATACTCATTCTATACAAATTAACTACATATTGCATAAAAAATAATTCATTTCTTGTTGATTCAAGAAGTCAAACAAGTAGCACAGCACGAGTGTGTCTGTGATATATCATCCTCATGAGTGGCAACGCTTATCGCTATTAGATGAGCGTCGTCATCCTGCTCATCTCATTCAATCAAAAATGCTTTACTATTTAGTATTTTGTATCATCATCTCTGCAAACAACCAATCTGACAACTTTAATGAATGAACGACAGCAAAACAAAGACACCTTGGTGGCAGCCAAGAAGCAGTGCTGGCATTGATTTCATTCATTCATCCCATTTTTCATGTTATTAGTCTAGAAGAACCAATAATATTTAAATTAGACTGTGATGGCATGGTTGAAATGACTGTTCATTGTTAATAAATTGTAGCTTCTTGTGTCGGTGAATCAGCATCTCAATTATCATTACAATTACTGTTGTATCTCATTTGTACAACAAGTTAATAGAACGTGCCATTTGATTTGTTGGAATTCAATAGTGACACATGCCGATTCCGGTTGCGAAATGAATGAACTCAACTTTATTAAGATACCATATTAGAACACAAAACGTACTGTCCTTTCATTCCGTGACACTTGGTTTGATTCAAAACTAACTTACTTGCATTTTTTTTAGGATGAGCTCATTCGATTATGTTTCCACAAAATCCTCAAAAATGATTGAACAAACAATTGAGTATGAGCTCATAAAAATATGATTTTTAATTAGTGAATAATCAATAAATTCCAATGAGTATGATTTTCTAGGATTACATCATTCATTGATTAAGTTAAACTGAGGAAAAGGAATATGAAAAAAATACCAAAAAACAACTAAAACTGTTTTTTCTCGCTCTTTGATATTCCTAATTTACTGCGGACATGTCTACTCTTCTATGAAATAACAATATGACACGCAAACCTCAGGATATGATACAACTAAAGAGGATATTATTAGGTAAGCAAAATTTCTGCGACTTGTTCCCATCGCCATCATCACGCAAGTTAACACTTGCGATTTATTTAATAGGGAGTAGTGTGTAAAAAAACGAAAATAAAAATACGATTGAGAAGGATGACGTAAGTGCGGTAGAAAACGGTATGTTACTACGTAAGAAATATGAAATACTTCTTTGAATCGAGTATATCACGATGACTGGACATTCCGGATGTCATTCATTTCGAATGAAACAATACGATGTTTAATTCTGCATACACCTTGTTCACGATTCTACCACCACCCACTACTCAAGAAACAATGCATACTTGAAGAATCCTTTTGTCCGCCTGTCCAACGAAAACCATCATTCTGATCTGTTACACCTGCTCAACAAGAGAACAAGGATGCCAAGCAATAAGTTTACCACAACTCATTCAGAATCATTACTTTTCTTTATGATCTCAACTTTTTCAATTATTCAGCAAGTAAAATCCAGCAAAAAAATGCCGGGACAAAAAACGGCAATGACCATAGCACAAGTATCCAATAGCATTGTCTGGAATTGTGAGTAGGTATTATCCTTCCAAAGTAATTAGTCAGTTCAGCGATGCAGACAACAAGTGAGAGTTTTGTATCGAAGCAAAAAACGGTGCTTGATGCTTCTTTCTGGACAGATTATGAACATCAGTTTTGATTCAGGTAGCGAGTCGTGATGATGATGATGATACATACCCGAATGTTGGCAACAATGACGTTTTACAAATTACACAGAACAAAACCCATGTAATGGTGTAACGCGAATGATGATGTCATCATAATGATTTTATATTGTTGAATAGCCTGGACATTTTAAAACGCGTAATAAAATCATATAAAATGCACCATACGAAAAATGACACACTGACACTGCACACAGGTGTAGGCCGTTGTTTTGCTGTTGCATGTTACACGTGCAACAATGTACAGCGTTCAAAAACAATTTTGAGGCCGCACCTGAAGACGGCCTAAAACGTCTTTGCGGTCGGTATTGTTAGCCCTCCTTTTTCTCACATGCAACACCACATCACAAAACGGCACCAACAATGACTGTTTTCATTCATCATTGTTGTCAATACAAAAAATGATTTTCTAATGATCTCTATTATTCCCATTATCATATTATGGATGTTGGTGGTTGAAGATTTTTGCCGGAGTAGATGTGTGTAGAACATCTCATTTTATGACAATAGAAAAAAAATTGAAGCTGTTTTGTTAAGCTAATTTCTTTTCTATTATAAAATTGTTCTTACGAAAGTTGCATTTTACGTTTTAACTGTGTGCACCAGTAACTGAATGACCTAAACTCTTATCTCCTGTCTATGAGTGCATGCTCTGTTTCAGTTTTTTCGACATGTGTATATGACATGAATGACAATAGGGATGCAATCATCGACAAAATCAATGAAAAATACAATGTTGTATAATAGCGTATGCATGCATCATCAAGACTAGAGACTATACCCGGCTGATGACGAACATGGCAAATTTTGCTGTTGTCATGATGATACCATGTGAGATGATGATTTGAGTACCCCGTCACCCTGCCCTACCCTCTCCCAGTTCTATTTTTAGTAGTACAAAGAGCGCATCCCTATACATCACCATTATATTGACAAATGCATAGTTAAACAATGTAACGCTTAGTTCACGCTTAATTTCATCAATTGTTTAAAAAATAATTTGTTACTTTTTGTTTTTTCTTTCAGCTCTACTAAACAAGTCACTACTACCATTATGGATAGTTGCCGTTGGAGTAGTAGTTGTTCTACCAAATGTAAGTAAAGAAACCATTTTTTCTTGTTTTTATCAATTTTCATTTTCTTTCAAAAAGTACATATAAATCAACTCATAAATACATCGTGTTCTTTACACACATGTACACAAAACGTAATAAACTGCTCAAGTTTTATTCGTTCAGAAGCATTGGAATGCAGCAGCAGCAAATTAAAGTAGTACATATAATAATAATGTAGTCTCTCTCTATCTTCTGACAACAATATTATTGATGGCAATGGAGATAAATCTATTCTGTGAAAAAGGTTGGGTCATTTTCTTCGCTAGTCGATACATGTCAACTCAATACATTATCCAATCCATCATCATTGCATTTCTTTTTTACTCTTTGACAATGAAGCATTCATCAGACTAGTAGTCTTAAAAAATCTCGTTACTCCGTTGAAATGGAAACTGATTGGAAAAGGTGAAAAATGCTAAATGTGTAAAAATATAACAACTAGTCTATGCACATTTTTGTACGTTGCTACAACAACCACGCATATATTTTTCTTACTCCAAACATACTGGGGTCGTCATCTCCAAAGAGGCAGTGCACGTTTCATGGTAATAGGCATATGTTTAGTGGTTCAAGCCTTATATAGACTAATAAATGTGGTCGTCGTTTTGCTGTCGTTTTCCTATAACGATAACCAAATAAAAATTAATAATATCCAATACAGGTAATACGATAGTAATTGTTTTCTTTTTCTGAAAAGAAGAGACGAAGACAAAAAACTGAGTACAACATTTTGCATTATAATTTTCGGCTAACAAAGCAACAGTCCGAGTAGAGCAACACTTGGTTGGTGTGATAATTCATCTTCGTTTCTTCGTGGTTAGTCGAGTTCAGCATTTAAATGGAATAGACGGAGAGGAGGAATAAGTAAATAGGCAGAAATTATTAAACGAACATTTACCTTCGTCATCATCGAAAAGCCCCTTTGTAACACTGCCGTTCATCATCAAAAGATTAAATAAATAAATAGCTAAATAGATGGATTCTTCTTCATAAAAGAGAGCAACAAAATGCACTTCGTTTTTTTTCATTTGGTGAGTTTCGAGTAGTTAACCTCGTCGAGTGGTGGAGCACTAGGCTGCTATGTAGCTTGACAAAAAATTGAAGTGAGTGCGTATTTAGCATATTATAACTTGCACTACGTAACAAGTTGCGTGGGCTGATGTGATGATGATGATGATAAGCGATAAATATTTTAATGCTTCTCTTCTCTTGAAAAAGAATAAATAAATAAGTATAGCGAATCAAGAAGGAATTGAGTTGTGTGTGCGGTGGTGGTGGCAGTGGAGTGGGGCCCTTTCACTTTTTTTCACGATGATGATGATGTGTGCTTCACGTTTTTTGTTTTGTTTTGCTGCCTTACTAACTGTCTTACCATTTCCATCCTCTAACAATAGGACTTGCTTATAGACTCACTTATCTGCTATATCTTTTGCGATGATGCGATGAATAAAAGGGCTCAACCAGAAAGGATGCATGATTGTTCTATGACGACTCTTGTTTAGCTGCGGCCAAATATATGGCAAACGCGATGCGCCGTGGTAGCTATTTTTTATTTATTTATTTACTTATCTAAACGGGGCACTTGGTTCTTTAATGTGAATATTGACTATGCCAATATTGTTGTTAAGTTTGCTGCCTGCATACTTTAAAACATTTTTTCTTCAGAGATTGCATCACATAGTGTATTAGAGCATAGCAAAAGTGTCTGTCTGTCTGTATGCCTTATTGCTCCTGATGCCCCTCGCGTTACACTGTCTTTCTTGTGAAAAGAAATTCTTTCGAGGTTTGTTGAGTGCGGAGGAGTAAGGAGGAGGAGGAGGTTTTGAATTGAATGAGGTGATTACCATGTGGCGTTTTGCTTGTCTTCTGTGCAGTCCTCAAGCAAAAGGCGAATGCATGCATAGCATCACGATGATGATATAATGAAGAGAGGAAACAGTCAAAGAAGAAACAAGAAGAGGAAAACCCATCATCATCGTCATCGTATGCAGAGTGTGTAGTAGTAGTAGTGAGGCAGATTATGATTACCTATTATGTATTAGTAATTGTTTGTACGAATATAAATAAGCAGAGAGGAATCGAGTGGAATAAGGAACAAGTTTTTTTGTTTGGTAGGTACCTCGTACAAACATTACGTATTTGAGCAAGGAGACAACGATAATATTGTTTTATAAGAGCATAATATCAACCCAGGCATTAGAGAAGAGAAGACCACGATGATGATAGTATTTTAAAGAAGAGCCAAAGTCAGTAGCCGAATAGAGTGCAGACGAAAAGCAGAGATTTTTTTTGCAAGAAAAAAAAAAATAATAGAAGAGGAAAAGCGAAATGAGGCAAAAAAAACTTCAAATACAACAGCGTTGTTTCGCATAGACATGTACAATTTTTCTATGTGCATGTAATGGAGTAATAATATAAGGGTTCATGTTATTATCCTATGCTCCACAGTATTATTATTAATATGATTATATTATATTACTATTATGCATGAAACACGAGGAGGTGAAGTATAGGGTGCATTAGTTGAAAAAAAGTCTTTTGCGAAAAAAGTGTGTATAATCATATGGATAAATGCAAAGCGCAAAGAGTAATATTAAATATTATTGTGATGATGAGCAAAATAAAGAAGATCATCAAAGCCGCGTGTGTGTTAACCTAGCAGACTGTTATAGTATCTGCCAAAAAATTCCGCAAAGATGATGTGCGGCAGAGCAAAATAATGGTATCGAGGAATGTTGACGACGGACGAATCACGAAAAAATTGGTGGATCCTCTCTCGCTCTCTTTTTTTCTCGCGAAAAAAAAGCTTTTTTTATCCACTTTGCTTTGCATATAAATATGTAATCAAATGTATCATGCACATTTTAATATTAATGATATGTGATATCATTATTATGTGGAGAAGATTTAGGATAGACCATTATTATTAGGTGGTTGAGTTGAGTTTGAGGATGATAATGTTTTTTTTGTTTAAATCCTTCCTTTTAATTTGACTCCGAAGAGTTTGAGACTGCTGGCACGTTTTTTTCTTGGATTCTTGTTGTAGTCTCTTTTTTTGTCAAGGAGGAAAGAAGAAAAGAATATACATGCCTATCAACATCATACGGATTTATACAATACTCAGCATTTTTATCAGAAAAGGTTAAAACGAGATGGATTGTTGAAAACAAGGTACATTTTGTGCTTGTTTGACCATCTGTCTTAAAATAAAATGGATTGGGTTGGTTGATGAGATAAAAAAAGGGTATGCACCTTATATCCACTATAATATTATACACACGTGTGCCATATGTTTTTCTCAGTGTGCTTTGAGAAAGCGTAGGAATAAATTGAAGATTTCAAAGATGCGTTTTGTGAATTTAAAAATAAAACATACCTAATATAGAAAGGATGAAAATGTTTTGTAAGAAAAATATTTTTAAAAATAAGTCTCAGTGTTTATAATTGGATTGGACAAGTCATGTCATAGTGAGAGTGGCAAAAATGTTTTTGTATGAAATGCTAAAATAATAGAGTTAAGGGACACAACGCAAGATAACAACAGGATAAGCATATTATGAAGTTGCTGGTTCCTTACAATGACTAATTCTCAAACAAATTCCTGCAAAAGTTAACAAAAAAATCCAAACGGGAAAGTTTTCGTTTTCATAAAAATTAGAGGGACCTCGTTCACGACAATATTTCAAACACGTAGATATAAATGTTATACATTCATATCTTCATTTACTGTGAATTGTGATACAATTAGCCACATAATTCCAATAGTCACTGCACAAAAATTGCATCAGCTTATGCAGCTCTCTTGCATTTTCCTTCAAGAAATTAGTCGACATGGTGAATGGCAACGTAAAAAGTATAAATTTATGCGCATATACTGCAACGAACGACGTAATGCACTTGTTTTTTTATTTCCTAAAGCAAAACTTTATTTATAGGGCATTTCTTCTATTACTACTGTAAACTGTCATGGGCTGACGTGTAATCACCATAATAACCAGAAAATATTACGTTGCCATGACCATCATCATTATTACTACATACAACAATGTACAGTGCGTTCTCTCACCAAAAAAAATTGACAACACCACCGGTTAGCATGATGAGTGAGTTAGTATTTTTTGCCTCAGTTTGCGTAGCTGTGATCAGTGATCAGAAGAAAACAAAATCAATCATGATGATTACTACTATGGTCTCTGCTCACTCTCCATTACTTGGTTTGGTTTTGGTTTCATTAACCACAGCAATGTACCGTGATACACATTGTTTAATACAATAAAGCAGTGCACATATAAAGCAGAGATGATTTCAAAGGTTATATTTTACATCTTTGGTATTTCGGCTGCTGCCGCTGCTGCTCTGAAGGACTAGGACAGTTGAAGAGTGATATTAGATAGGCCCACATAAACTTTATCAATGCCATTCTCAATCACCGCACCCTTTACTCCACTGCCAATCCTACACTGTTGCTCTGTCGACGTATCATTGCTTTTTTTCTTAAAACGCTAATTTTCCAATAATGCCTTAATAATGTTATTATTACTCGGGTAAATAAACATCTACAAAAGCAGTGATTGAACTGATTTATCTAGGTATATCCATTATCCATCCTCCACTCATTTTTGCAGTGACTGTGACGGTAGCTCTATCACCTGTTGATCTTGATTATGCTATTCACTTCACCCTTAACAGTTAAATTGTACAAAACACATTACTTAACATTTTTATTAATCAGCTTAGTTTTCATAATTGGATTTGATTTCCTCATTCCTCTTTTCGATAATTCCTTTTTTGTCTTTTGATATTTTATGTCGCGTCTATAATAAATTACAGCGATTTGCGTGTTACGTCGCTATTCAAGACACTATAATATATGTATAATTTTCGTAACGACAGAAGAAGCATCCACAACAACCAGTAAATTTTAGGACAAGAGTTAGTTTTTTTTATACTTTAAGGTGGCTGTAACTGCATTTTTATATTGACGTTTGAGATAGGAGACTTCAGAGGGAGAGAGAGAGTGAGCGATCTCCATATTTGGAACTCGGTTACTCACGCCACCATCACTACATCAGTGTTCAATGTTCTTCACATGGTCGTTACCGATTATTCATGGTCCCATCAAATATCACATCACATATCTTGGCTATTGCTGCAATATTCATAACCATTTTCTCTTAAATGAATGCATATTTTGTTGCATTAATAACATTAACTACAAACTGTACGTGGCTGCATCATAGGACGCAACGTTATTTGATACATATTTTGATATGGGAGCCGAGGTGGAATTTTGGTTTTTGGATGGTGGGTAAATATCGCCTCATCACGCTGTCATGTCGTTTGTCGTGAGGTGGTCTTGTCGCTGGTGTTATTATTCTCACACAGATACAAGTTGAGCATATGATGACAAATTTCTTTTGACTATAAATATGCACTCTGCCTTTCGATTGTTTACTTTTGCCTTTTTTCGCAATATTATTATTATAAAATTTGCAAAAATTTGCGTTCAAGTCATGGCAGGAATGAGATAATCTTTAAAAAAAAATATATATAAATCCGACCAAAGGCATTAATTTTTATGAAGCGTCAAAGCAGGCGTGTTTCTGAAACTCAGAATGTGTAGCAAAAATAATGATAATATTGTTGCAATTTGTTAAAACGTAATGAATGTGTGGGTGCAATGGCCGAAAAAGAGGGATGAAGATGCAATACTGATTTTGCAGGTAGCGAGAGGACAAGGAGTAGCCGTTGTTGTAGTGATATGTACGTGGTAGTAAAAGTGTTTCAATTAAAAAATGCCTAAAAGACAAGCTGGTCCAACTCTGAAGGGTAGTGTGGTAACCACTGTGGTTTTGGTCTTTTGGATACTCTTTGCATTGTTTTCTTAAAGGGGAAACAGCAGGAGACTCGGATTTTTGCATTTCATTATAAATAACAGAAGAAAACAGCGAGTTGTATTTTTTGGGTATTTCATCTTGCTGATATTACCTATGTACAATTTCACAGTCGTGTATGTAGTCTGTAGTGACGTTGCATTGAGTTAAGATTAGGTATTCTGGTGACTGGGTAAAAAACTTGGTAGTTTTGTTAGTACCTACGTGAATATGGCATTTGGGTATAGGAATAATAATATTATGCAAAAATCTCACAATCGTCATCGTCGTTCTCACACTGTGTAATTATCTAATTAACGGTGTGGTGATGATGGTGGTGGTGGCTTAGTTGGTCTTCGTGGTGTGTTGTTCACACAAGCTGAAACGCAAACATGATTTTTTCAAAGAAAAAAGCCATCGCTTCTTAAATGACATTTTGTTAGTTGTAGAGCGACAAAGAGGCTTGTCTGGTATTATGACGTGTAAAGGTCTATCTTGTTTCTTTTATAAAGTCTTTGGTTGTGCAGAGCAAGAGGACAAGAAAAACCAACTACATACATGAAGGTTTTTGACTGAATTTAACACTTGCATGCATAGCTTTCCTACCAATTTGTTTTGTGATGTAACAACTTAAATGATTATATCTTGGGCACTGAATGGTAAATCCAGAAGTCAAAATTAGTGGTATCCAGGGAAACGTTCTAAAAACAGCTTGCATCCATCCAATTTCCATAATTAGTAAATAGCAAATAAAGAGCATGCAAAGCAAACACCTAATATTGACATATCTAATTTTGTTAACCCTTTTGCGAGAAATTGCACCACCCCGTTCCCCACACACACACGCGCTTTTCAGCAATATAATCTTTGCAAAAATATTTTAATTTTTTTTTTTGCATCACCACTTAAACCAGTATGTGCCGCCGTCGCCGTTTGTTTTTTGGTCTTTTGCTTTTAAGTGACTACTACTACCACTTTAAAGTGGTTCGCTTACTTAACGTTCTTTTTCTATTTGTCTTTTTAATTTGAAACACATGCCATTTTTCTCCCCCTCTTTAAGGTTGCATTATGTCACAATGTTTTCCCTTATTTGCAAATATTGGTAATAACTCTTTTGCAAACTAACCGCTACCAACCACCAGCAGCAGCAGAATGAATTGTCAATAATATCATTGTGTTAGTCGGACTTTGTGTGTACGGTACCGTGTGTAGTAGTAGGGATATGTAACCAAAATAACAATAAAACCACAAACTAGACTGTTATTTCATTCTTTTCATAAAAATGTACATTAGATACACTGGTGAAGTTGGAGTATCGAAAACACTCCGTCAGTCATTTTTTATTGTTGTGCTATCACATAACTCCGCATTCTATTCACCATTCTGTCACTCTCAAGTAGCTCACAATATTCATTCAGTCAAACTTTACATTTTTACAATGCCCATACAACACACAGTAACAGTATGTAATTGTAATCAATCTCTCTCCCTCCCTACAGCGTACTTTTACAAGAAATTCGCAAATCTACAGACTACCGCAATAGTTGCTTACCATAACCGTAAGAAAATGTATGTGTAGAACAGTTGAACTGTCTAAAAATGGACATAAAAGCATTAAGCTTTCGTTTACTTCACCGTTTACAGTGACACATTAACCAAATAAATTGCACAAATTGAGAAAATAATCTTTTAAACATTTCATTTACTTAACTTCTTATTTTCTACAATAAAATGGCCAACATGTTGCGTTGTTGGTGATGCCAGCGTGCTACCTACCTATTATGCTACACACGTGGGGATGAAAAGTGGATGGATGTAGTGGTGACATTACTGTTTGAAAGCAAACGAAGGGTGTCAGCCAGCATTTTTGTATGTATTTCTGTTATATATTTGTTGCAAATTGTAGCCTACCATCATCAAGCACGGGCAATCCTTGTGCACTTCACTCTCACGTACATTCCTCAGATTTTAAAACCCTTTAAAAAGTTGTTTATTCCAAATCAGCAGTACATACTCGCTTTCAACATTTCATGTTTTCATACATGTTTCTAGTCTCCATAAATATAATATTTTTTCTTCTGTTTGACCATTGACCACCATCATCATAATATGTTGTACGAAATGTACGTGCTATCAGAAAACCAGCCAACTAAATTGCTGCCACCATGAGTGTATTGTTACCATGGTATTTACATTTTGTTCTTTTAGCCAGTATACCTAATCGTTTGAATAGTGTATGGAGTGGATTATTGGATCAACAGATCAGAAAGCGTCTCACATCACATTTTTCTCATTTCCATCGTCATAAAGAATTGGTTCATTTTGCGTACAAAAAATATGTAAAAGCAATATCAAGTAAGTAGAGAGGTAGCAAGAGTTAGCAATTTAGTTAGTAATGAAATGAACACCTATCATTAAATATTCTTCTAGTGTTCCTCTCTCTCCCTCCCATAATGAGTTTTGCATACCATTATAGATTACTATATGTATTATTATTTTTATTACATGATAGCAAAAGTGGTTTTTTTCAATGTTCACATTGGTTTCAACAAGTGAATAAGTGAGTGCTACACATAGTTTTTTCTTCGTCGTCATCATCTTTGGTCGCATCACATTAAAAGTAAAATACTCATAATAGTAAATAACTTTTTGTTTGGCAAATCATCCGAAACTAATGCAGAATCGAGAGCACAGCAGCACTAACAAAACAATTATAATTACATTTTGGGAGCAATGCATTCTCAATTTTGAAAAGCGCAGTCTCAGATATTCTTCCAGGATATATCACAAGCTTTATGTTTAGTATAACCATATGAATCTGAAAATTTTTACTTTCTGTTGTACCAGAATTTGCTATAAATTATCTCTCTCAGTGAAATAACAATGGTATGCTTCACAAAATTCTCCGGTATCCCCCCGGTCGGTATACTCATACTCACATCATCCATCAGAATTAAAATCAGCAGGGAACAAAAGCTCTCCTTAATTTTCTCTTTCCATTTATCTCTTGAGGCCATCACATAAGCCGGTGTGGCGGTGGAGTGTGATGCTGATACTGATGACGATAAGGATAATGCCGTCTCCGGTGAATATTATTACATTTTTGCCGCTGCTGCTGCTGCTGCAGAGATTGTAAAATTATTCTGCACAAAAAAATCTGCACGCCCGTTACCATTTCTATAGCAGTCGCTTATTAGTTTAGTATTAATATTATTATAGCCTTACTTAACTTTGTAGAGAGGGTAATGGTAACTTACCGTTTTTTATTGTCGTTGTGTTTTGAGTGTATACAAGTTACACGTATAATAACTTGCTATTTTTTTCTCTGGGTACATGCGCTTGCATTCTTTACGTTGTCATCCCGGTCGTCAACATAATATATTGTTATAATTACACGTTACTCCTGCCATTTTGTATTTTTTCAAAGAAAAGAAAGTGCATTATAGGTACATAATGCTGTATTCCTATTCTGTGTGGCGGCGACGCTGGTGCCTACCTTCCCATGTTCTTTGAGATTTTATGCTAGTCTGTTGCATAGCAACGCAGCAGCGTTTCTTACAAGAACGCTTGATTGCATCACCAGAGCACCGTTCTTGTAGTATCATGTTTCAACGTTCCTTAGGACGTGTCAGAGTAAAATACGAGAGTATCTTGTACTATTCCCATTTAGCAGTACATATTATTACTGCTATTATTATTATCATCGTCATGAAGAATTTTATTTTTTAAAGGGTAAAAAGACAGCGTCTAATACAATATATAACCGTGACGACGACGCTATAAAGTAAAATCTGGTGATGATTATGATGATGATGATAGTCGAATTGTTAGTTGTTTTGGCTCATTCACTTTCTGCGGATTCATTACACTTTTGAAAATGGCATGCAGCAGGCTGCCGTTGCTATTATTCCTCTGTTAAGGCTTAACAATCAGTTTGAGAGCAGAAACCAGAAAACTGAGAGTTCCGTCAATCAGCCTTGTCTCCATAAATGCTGAGAATGCTGATGAAGCTTTTAAGGGAAAATGGTGGGGGCAAAATGCTTGTGCAAAAGTACGTCTAGTCTGCCAAATCCACTAAATAATATGCAATATAATTGCCGCGGCGCGGTGGTAGTAATCAGACCTTGAATCCGACTTTAAAAACTCATCATGCTGTTTTTTTTTTCGAAGAAAAATAGCATTACTTAAGTATGTACGTGGTTGTTTTTTGACGGAATGTTTGTTTTGTAGCGGGTCGTAAAAATAAGTAGACGTATAGAAAGTAGTACAAGCGAAAGTGAAGCAAGCGGAGGAAAAATAGTTTTCAGGGAGGAAACGTTTAGTTAGAGATGGACAATCAGCAGAATGTTAAAAAGGTGCGATGAAACGGCGTAATGAAAACAAACAAGACGAGTTGTAAAAAATATGAGCAGAATAATGATTGAAGATTATCCATCATCAAACAATGATAATGATGAAGATGAGGTGATGAGGATGATTTTGGAAGTAAGAATTTTGGGGTCTTATTTGTGCAGACGAAAGGGAGACTTTTGGAGCTTGAACTGGAAATAATAATGGCAAAACAATTTCTGTACTGTGAAAACAAAGTGATGTCGGTGAGCGTGGAATATTCAAAGATTTTTTTTTCGCAATTTAACGAGCCATTGTTACAAAAAATCTTATCTCTCAAAATCAGTATTTCTTCTACTACGATGTATTTACTTTACAACCACTGCCATACATCAACATTAATACGTATGACTTGTAATGTAACAATATTTTCTGTAATGGAATGTAATGAAAAACGTGTGACATGGACAGGAAGAAAAATGACTCTGAATTAATTTTTTCACTGTGGTCGTGTCATGAGTATGATTTTGTAATTGATCTAGCACACTCATATTGTAAATATAGGAAGATAGTTTGGTTGAGTATGAAATGACTGCACGCAAAGCTCCATGTTGTTAATTAGTCACATAGGTTTGACGTTATGCGGCTATAGTAATACTGTCATATAAAATTCACAGGCGAAAAATAAGGATGAAGTCATTTCAGAAGTTTATTGAGAATCAACCAATGTCTGTCACTGGAAACCTTACGATTTTTTCTCATTCCAATCATTTGTCCTATTTTGTAATTCAAAAAAAAAAAAAGTTTTTCTCCCCCCAACTCTCACGACCATGGAACCATTAAATATTGCAGTATAATTAAGTAGTTAGTACTGCTCATCATGTCTATTTCCTACCCCTTGCTGCCGAATGCGGGTCCGAAATTTACAAATTGTCAGTAACTTTGCGCTTTTGCCTTGGTATTTTATTTTGCTAGGAAAGAAGTGCAAAGTATGCATATTTCTCAGAAAACCACAAATGTACGTTTTTCACAATGAAAATGTAGGAAGGGTCTGTCGAATTTTGTACATCGTCATCTTACTTAATTAGTTGCCAGTCCAATCCAGTCGGATCGTTTGTAATTGACGCCTGACGATACGAATGATGATGACAATCGACATATAGGTATGCCACCTTCATGTCGCGTCATTTCTCTTGTCACGTGAGGCAGATGGGAAAAAATCTGAGAAATTTATGTTAGCTAACGCATGCATGCATAAATCTTACAAAGGCCGATGTAGAATTTTCTATTGGACTTCTCTTCTTGTGATCACTTAATTAACGAAACAGGGAATGGTTCAACAACAACATTATATCAGGCTATATTATTTTTTCCTCTTCACTAAATTAGTAGGTTTCTTCATATAATTTTCGTAGTTGCTGTTGTTCCGATTGATTGGACCGAGTCATGCAATCTAATGAAAAATGAATGAAAATTCTTCACAGCATATGAAACACAATTAATGAATGAAAAGCTATTGTATTACGTTGTTGTGGCTGTCCGCCAAGTTGACGGAGTGAGCTAAAACAAAGTTGTTGGTTTTTTCTAACAATTCCTCTATGGCCCGTCATCAAATTTCATTAATGACTCTTCTATTATATATCTTCTACGCAAAAGTATTTACAAAGAAAAAAGCACGCTGCCAAAAACATATTTTTCCGGTTTTAAACAAAAACAGCATCAGCAAGTACGAGTATGGTCAAGATTTCTGCAGTGAGGATCCATGAATAGAGTGAAAAGATAGGTCCTAACGGTGCTCGATTATGATTTACCCATCCATCATCATCAGCATGCTCTTATATCAACCAAGAAGGATTTATAATAATAACTGTTTTCAGCATATTGGATTATACCTGTTTACTTGGAAACCACAGTCAACGACATTTCTACTGCATTGTAATAGCAACAAAGAAATAACCGTTCATTTCATTAACTGCTGATTAATAAACACCTCGACAAGCAGCCACCAGATTAATTCGTCTAGGCAGGAATATTACTAGTACTCCCGACAGAGAAGAATTTCTATTCAACTTTAATTACCCATTCAATGAGTTTAAAATCCTGACAAGTTTGCTTTTATTTGTTCTTATATCCTCTCCATATTCATTAGACCCGTGTCCATATTTAATCTTTTATTTCATTAATTTAGATCGGCATATTTGGCAACCGATTTTTTCCCTTTAGGAAAAAATGACATCGTCACGAACGATATGATATAAATTCATTCCATGCAAAGTAATGTCAAGTAAAATAGGTTGAAGATTTTGGGGCTCATATTACTGTCTGGGTTACATGATAAATTTATGCAAGCATTATATGCCGGCGTACCACTGAATTATAGAAAAAGAGTAACAGGATTTGCATTTTCACTACTTCCAAATTGTCTGGGGATTTCTTGATGCTTTTTGACCAAACAGTTTTAAAGATATTTAAGTTGCTTAAGTCGAGAAAAAGATTAAGGTGAGGTGAGTGGTGGTAATGAGTAAGGCAGACAAATCTGTCTGACATTTTACACGGGAATAGCAATAATATATGAGGAGATAATAAAGCCACAGAGCCAAATAGGAATTTGCTAATTTTGGTGAGTCTGCTGATAATATGAAGACGATGAGACGACATGTCCAATCGTGCCAACATGTTCCTCCTTTTTACTTGGTACTCTTTAAAAAATCAAGAAAATTAAGAACAGGGAAGAAATGAGCCACAGAATGAGTCAAAGAGTCAAGAAACCTAAAATTCAGCCGATGAGTGTGATACGTGGGAAGCCGGACGACAGGTCTCATGCTTTCGCCATTTTTTAAAACAAAATTGTAAACATGCAAATTCTCTGCGAACTGCAAAGTTTGTAAAAACGTTATTTAATTTGTTTGTTGCACAATTTTCCTTGAACAAGTGACATTATCAGTCAAAAATATAAATGATTTCCTGTATTTACAGCTATGCATACTTTTAATATTAACCACGGAAGCAATGCAAAAAGATCAAGTGTCACCAGCCAATTGTGGAAAGCCTGAGAATTCGGTGACAAACCCAATTAATCTAAAACGTGTGCAAAAAAATATTGTGGAATATTTTTTTGCACAATATACCTATGCATGAGGTCAGATGAAAAAGAACACTGGTACTCAACATGACTCCATGCTTACTACACACTTTCAGCCTCCACATCAACTTTGTTTCACGTTTCTCATTTCGCTCCCAGCGTTTTTTGCACTTCTCTTCTTTCGAAGCTTTTATTTTTCTAAGCATTTCAAAGTGAAAAAGTTAAATGACCAACAAAGTGTAGCACAAGCGTTCAACGTTCTTTTATAGAACACATCACATCATAATCATCGTCGTCATGACATGATTGCATTGTTACTATTATTATTACTGCTACACAGCTTATTGTTGCTCATATCTTCACTCTACCTACCTACGTATAATATGCACACGTCCGCATATGCATAGGTAATCGCAATAATATTCTAAATCCTGATATTCTTAATGCTGAGAACAACTTACACCTTCTTACTTTTTTTTACCTGCCTACCTACATATTATAACCTTACGTTCATATTTTGAAAAGCAAGCAACGAGTGACTAAACTTATTTTGCATACATGTGTGTATTTTTTATAATCAAACTAGCAACCACCAACGTGTGCGGGTTGATATGGTATTAGTGTTACTATTATTTTTTAAGATTAAAAAAGTAATACATTTATAAGCATTTATACAAGTTCCTATACTGTTGTTAGGGATGATTCTATTATTATTATTATATATTTTTGCGAAAAGGTCGACTATCTGTCTTTACATTGTGTTTCTGTGTTGGCTGCAAAAAGTGGATGTGCGGAGGAATATAATAAATATGATAATGGTATGCGCAGTGGATTGCATTCTAGCTGTACTCGACAGAAGAGCAACGCCAAAATAACAATACACACACACACACGGTAACATTCCTTTTAAGGATGTGTGGGTCAATGAGATCTCTCTCTCTCTCTTCTTTCAAAAGTGACTGTAGAAAACGTTCCGAGTAAACAGTATGAATATTATAATATACCTTTATTAGTAGGGAAGATCAACAATGTCACTTTTGTCGGATTTCAGTGTGCTGCATGCATTAATTTGTTTCTTTCATTTGATTTATCACATATCTTCTTATATAATGATAATTATACAGCAAAGATAAGTTGAATTTTTTAATATTCTAATTTTGGGGCAAATTCGTACATTTAAACAAAGAAATCAACCACAATCTCAAGAAATAAATTTTAAAGCGTAAATGTCGAAAAAAGAAGAAGAAGAATTCATTGAAATTAAACCCCAAAGTACCAGTCCATTTTCCCAAACTGAAGCAGAGCAATAGACACAAACAAATTGCAAATACGTTTCTCGTCCATTTTTGTTTGTATTTTTATTTTTGTTTCGTATTTGTTCACTCGATTATTGACTGTACACACTTTCCAATTTCAAATTTTAAACCTACGCACAATTTCTGAGTCAGTCGGACAAGTCGTTTTTACCTTCGCAAAGATGATGTCGCAGTTTATATCCTGCTTTGGTTTGTCACATGGTGACGGCCAAATTAGCATAAGACAACGAAAGTACAAGCAAGCACTCCACTTTTTAAGGTTGAGCTATGATATGTTGTGAGCACATACAAAATATCTGAGCGATTGTTGGTTTCTAAATGATATTAATGCTAATAGGGGCCGTAATGGGGATTTCTTCAGAGGCGTGGGCGAGCTTTAGCACAGATAAAAAATTTGTTATTACGACAGACATGTGTGCTTAGAGTAAAGAAGGAGACTACGACGACATAGTCGATTCAATGCTGTTGTTCTATTGCTGCTGCTCTCATTTTCGTGTCTCTCTATTCCTCGCTTACTTTAACTCAATTTCATTCCAAGTCAAATTGTTAATATTTATTTTTTTGTGTTCGTTGGAGAGGTAGTGGCAGTGGAGGGGTTGTTGTTGGAGATAAACTGCACTAGATTCAATAATAATCGTATAATGTGAATGATAATGATGATAATGGATGGATGACGATGATGAGGCATAGCCTTCAAATTCTCTTCTTTCGTTCTACTCCGCAATCTACACATTATATTTTTTTACTAGGAGGGGAGGGGATTGCCAAATCATCGTGATTATTACTGCACTTTTTAAAAAATCAAGTGATGTCAATAGCATGTAAAATGTGACTGAGCAAAAAGTATAATTTGGTTTTGATGATTAGATGTTTTATTATCTTTATTTGAATGAGGTTTTGAGCATTGAGTTGATCATACGAGTGGCAGCAAAAAAATGGAGCATCCTAATAACTTTAATTTAAATGATCTAGAATACGCAAAAACCAGTAATAAATTTATTACATTTTTTCAGAGATTCAATTTTCCGCGGTTTCTTTATTTCACGGATGCCTATCATCATGGGCTTATCTGTCCTAACCAACAAACACCCTGTTCGGTCGGCTTCACTTTCGCTTGTTGTCTTGTCTAAACTGAATAATGATTGATGGTTTCAAAAATCCTACATTCTTCCTCAATGCACTAGTGACTAGTGTTTTATTCCATCGCAAAGTCGATCACCACCGCCCATTTTCTTGTCAGCCATGTCGGGTGACGACGTGACATAAGAGAAACACAATTGCCTTTTTCAAACGTTATATATTGCCCCACTATATAGCTGTAAGAGTCAAGATATTCTATGATGCAAGTTTTCGAGGTAGTCGTGTAGTAATCACATTCTCATCAGCAGCAACAACCATGCTGGTTTACTACCACTTCCTTTTTTGGAAAAGAGTGCAATTGAATGTTGCAATAATTATTACACTGCAGAAGGACCAAAGTTGTAAAAAAATCTTGTGGCATCTGCAATGAATGACCATTATGTTTATGGCAAATTCAAGATCCATATATTCATTCGTGTCAATCGGGCATTTTATGTGGGCCATATTAATAAAATACATATTAATAATGTACTGTTAGTAGGTAATTATGACGAACATAAAGTGACATCATTAGGATAACGCAAGGACGATTTTAACGATAATATGAGGATAGTTCTTTAATAACTGAAACGGGTATTTTTCGCACTTGAGAAGATAAAATTTTACCAGCTGCACATCACAAAAATCCAAACATGAAGACTAAAAACCATATTCAGCACTTGTGCAATCACTCATTTTACTAGTAACCGTATTCCACCTCCTCCTTTTGTCAAAACACATCGTAAAGTTCATTTTGCTTTGTAAATACATGTCACGGATGTATTAATTTCAACAGTATGCAGTCAAGTAAGATTCTTACATCCAAGTGTCCATCCAACTCTAGTGCACATTTTGATAGACTGTTTGCCATTCTTGTTGATTGCAGTCATAGTCCTCTGCTTTCTTCAACTTATTCTCAGCTCTCTGGCCTACTTTAGTTCCCATCATCAGCCTCCCTCAACAAAGAAAAATGAAAAACCTCACGTAATATGCCTCCACATTAAAAAAATACAAGCCGTTCGTACATTTTCCCATCATCCTCCGACCGCAGTACAAACGTAGTACTCTATACACTATTAACTATTTTGATACTATTACATAAATAATCCTACGATACGAACGCATGCATTTCTTGTAATAATGCTCAAGCACTAGCTAAAATCACGATGACGATGATAAAACCGTTAGGAAAGCATTTTCATCCGCTTTTCTTCTCCACTTCCTTTGAGCGAGGTCATTTCATTTTTTTTATTCTAGATTCTAGTGTGGTTGTTCTGTCCGACAGTGGTCTTCATTATAATCTTTTGTACATATCGTGTGGTATTCAGGCATATGTAAAAAATATATCATGTTCTGTTCAAAGCTGTAATGGTGGTTTTTTTCTTGTCATCATTTGCATTGTCGTGCATATAACAACACCGACTGAATAAAATTATGTCCACCGACATCCCTACCACCACCAATTGAAATGAGGCGAAGAATAAAAATTTATAATGTATAAGGTGTGTGAGTATATATGAAGATGATAATGTAATGATTATGATTATTATAGGAGTGAGCACAATATAATGCTGTAGTTTTTTTTGCATCGCACACTAAACTCTAGTACGCAGGCTCATACGCGTTGTCTCCTCCACTTTTCTAGCTGACTTGGTAATTTCAAGCCGACCCGATGTAACAAAAGCTGGATTTTGTTTTCAAAAAGAAAAGAGCCAGTGCGAAATTTTAATGTGCACATCAAAACGTGAGTCAGTACTTACGTTTCTATTGAATAATACGGCACAACACGCATAGGGATTCATAGGCCCGCTAAAAACCAAGAAGAAACGCATTGCATAATGGTAATATAATAATATATGAATGGGTTTAAAGGTAACAATAATGATGAGGAGGAGAAGAAGAAGAAACGGATGATAAAAAAAGAGTCAGAAAGCTGAGTGAGCAGAAGAGTAATCAGCGAAATTCCCGTTACTTCTATTGTTGCTCTGGTTGTTGTTGATGGCGGTGATGTGGTGGTGGTGAAGTTGAAGTTCAAGAAATTGCACAATATTATGGGGTATTTATGCTTGTATAATAAGAGACTAAATAAAAATTATAGTACAGGTATCATCGTCATCTAAGTCGTCATCATTCGTTTTTAAGTTCTCTATGAGTTTTGATCGGTAGGCAATTTAAATATGAGCTAGCTACAATTTTGTATAAAGAAAAGTTTCCTTATTGCTGCTGCTATTTATCCCAGTTTTTCTGCGGTATACTTCCCATAACGATAGTTTTTTGAAGAGGGACAATAGAAATTATTATATTTTTTTGTGGTGGTGGTCAATAGTCATACAATAGAGCCCCTTTCGAGCCGACTTTTTTCCGTTCTCGACCAGCATCGGGGTTGTTGTAATGCAATTGCATTTTCTAACCACTTTTGTCCGCCAATAGGAATGAATCTGGTGAAGATTTAACGAAGACAAGGAGTGAAGATGCGCGTAAAACTAGGTATAATACGCATCTTCATGTGAATTTTTTCTTTGACATATTTACTTCTCTTCCGTGTACAATTGCATTCCTTCCTCTACACAATTTCATCCTTTTTCCCTTCTCCTGTGTCACTGCCTTTTCTCAATCCTGCTATCTTTCTTCATGTGAAAGGACGATGTAGCGGAACTTTCGGAAAAAGCTGATTAGTGATCAGGGCTTTTGGCAATCTTATGTTCGTTCTCCTTCTTTCCATTGTGCTTATTTCATTCCTGATTACAAGTTTATACGCATGATTGTATTGTTCCTTTTGCTCCGAGCTAATGCAAATTCAGTTAGATAACCAGTACGAATAAAGACGTTTTTTTGACGTACACAAACTAAAAAAGCAACTAGTCACCTGCCAAAATGAACCTGCTACGATTAATTAACATTGAAATATGCATATAAAAATAAGCTTCTTCTAAGCTTATTAGCCAGAATGATGATATGTATATTATTATGATGTAAAATTTCATTAACACTTATGTACGTATATATCATCAAATTAATCAGATGAATGCCAGTTCGCATGAACGGATTTTCGTTTGATGATTTCCCCATGTCTACACTTCTTTTAGTGTCGAATCTATCCATTTAAAAAACTTCATTCTGTAGCTTGTACTTTTCTTTGAATTCAAAATTTCAAAAAAGTAAATGGGCTTGTAATGGGGATAACATATAATGACTAGTAAAGGTGCCATTAATGTACTATGAATACACATCCTCATAGTTGGTCCTGGCTCACGAAACAAACATCCAGTCAGTTCTGTTTTTTCTCTCTTCAGATATCAAACGAATAACGCAAAATTTCTTGATAAGTTGCATAGAAATTATCATAAAATGATTAACAGTTCCACGTTGTCATGTCAACTGAACTGTCTTGGCAATCTCCAGTTTTTACATGTTTTCTGCAGATCCCCTCACAAAGTCAAATTAAGCACGAACTCATCGCAAAATTAGCTGACGACAAGTGTGTATAAAAGAAGTGGCATGTTCATTAAACTGAATCTTCCTCATCATCACTCTCTGATCTATTAGGTTGAATGGTGTACTAGTGATGATTAAATGCTAGGTATCATTCATCTAAAGCATTTCTGATCATTGCAGTGGTCAGTGTTGGCTGTCACATATAATAATCATTAAAGTAATCCCTCGGTCTTTTCTTCTACCTCGACAACCATTCATACTTTCTTGATAGTCAAGCAAGTAGTTTTTTTTCCTTTACAAGTTGATGAAATGAATCTTAGAAAATTGGTCATATGAAAAAGTAGTTTGTAGCTTCTACTCCTGCCGTGCAGTAATAATCCCAACTTGATTTTTTCTTGTCCATGTCGCTCGCAGTATCCGAATCCAAATACTTGTTTTTGTGCTTATTGTTAGTTGTGCTCATCTTATGTACTTTGCTGTTTCATTCATTGATTAGGTATACTATTATTGCTTATCTGTCAGTTTTTCTTTAGTGCTTTTGCCATAACTTCATTCATCATCGCAGCAGCGGTTGATGTGGCACGTAGCACATCTAGGTTTATTTCGCATAGTTGCTTTAGCTTACCTAAGATGAATTTTGATGACGGACTCGGACAGGATGAACTTGCTATGACAGTAAGAAAAAAACAAACAGAGAATTGATATTATATGAGCAGCATCATTGAAAATGAGGATGAGAGTGATGATACCACGTGCTGGTATGTTCCTACATTATATAACAAGCAGTTTCTTACTCTTCCTTTTTTGTTGCTGTTGGTAAAGGCAAATGATGATTAGCCCATTGAAAAGAGTAATTGTAAAAATAGTCAGGAACAATGTAGTCACCTTCACCTTTATTTTTCGATTGACGCTTACTGCACCGCAATCATGTTGCAGTTGATGATGATGATGACGACGCGACGAGCAGAATATATTTTCAACTTCGCCGTGTGCCAGAAAATGAAAAATGTTTGGAGAGGATGATACGTGTGGTAGTGTTCTTTATTTTTTGAACACGACTGACTCATTAAGAAATTTTGGCAAAAAAAAATAAAACAAAAAATGAGAGAGATATTATTGAAATAAATAGTATAAAAATTTATTATTCTATTGTGTACTTGTGATTATAATTTGCATTTTTAGCGTCGTTGATGGTAATCTTGGAAAGACGATGAAATTAGCACCTAGGGGGTGTTCGTATCATATGCAATTGATGTCCTAGTGATTGAAACGAAACTTGTAGCATTCTAATTTGTAAAGTCTTGTGACTGGAAAGAGGAGAAGGATTTGTAGTGATATCTGGTTTAAAAAAATTTGGAAACAAATCAAGTAATTCAGTCTGGCCAGAGCACGTTCTAACACGATCCATCATTATCATTCCTCGTTTTTTTCTTCATCGCCATTTAATAAACATTATCACTTTAGTGGAAATTCTTGCCGTGATATATCCTCTGCGACTTGTCGAGAGAGCCTGAGAGAGTCAGTTTCATGGTCAAAGCAATTCTCCACTTTACGGAAATTCGAACTGCCACTGCTCCTGCCGTTTTTTTCTGTCTGAAAGCATAAAAAATTGACAAACACGAACAAAATCAACACTTTTATTCCATAGCAACTTGCCGCATTAAAGTATCAAATGATCAGCAGCAGCATTGTTTGTGATTATTGTGCACAGTGAGTTTCTGTCGCACTTCATAATTATTATTATTATCATTCTCTTGTCAATACACAAGTTCATTTTAATTTTTCTTGTTTGTCGCATTCACATCATTTCAACATTAGTCACATATGCATGTGATGATGACTTTGTTGACGTGTGGACAAAAGCAGACCAGCAAAAAATATTATCCCCTCACCATGAGGAACATTTCAAGTACCTTTTCATAAATACGACATGTTATGCATGTATGTTTAATGGAAATACAAAAAAGACATGTCACTTTGTCGTCGTCGTCATCATCTTCATCATCAAGATGTGAAGATAATGACGACGTTTGTGGAGATGCTTATGTCTGAATTAACAACACGCAAAAATGCGTGATCATGACATTCCTCCTATCATATATTTTAAAATATGACAATATCCTTACTTGGCCGTCTTTTCTTGCTCATCTTATCTTAATTTTATCATCATTATCGTTATTAATAACATGCTCTACCTAATTCCATTTTCATTATCAACTCAACAAGCAAGACGATCACTAAATTAATTAATTTGTTAAACAGGATGTTATCTTATATGAGCGCGCTGAATGCTGAAATGGTTTTTCTATCATACTAAAAAAATACATGACACACTGTAGGGGTACAAGAAACAAAGTCATGTCCAATTGAAAATTAATTGGGAAAATTTTTACAATTTTCTCCGTAATACATAAAATTTGCCATATAATTTTTATTAATTTGCTGAAGAGTTGCTCATTAGCATAGACGCACTCACTGGCACTGAAGGTGGCGGCTGTGTGTTCACGTATAAAACACTTAATAAATAAAACAGGTACTATTGATTAGTTTGTTGTTTTCCTGCTGACATTGTAATTTAACAGTTTTTTAAAAAAATTCTTTCGATTATTTCATTTTTAATGAATTGAAAAAATGTAAAAATGCTAACTAGGTAAAATAAATAAGTCAGATAAGAGGGACACTTTTAAATATCATCATGGCGCTTTATTGATTGCATTCCTGAGTTACAACGTCACCAGCTAGGTAATTAAGTTGTAATCACGTCCTCGCAGTACCCATATTTCCATGAGTAGGTAATCGTAAATCGTGAAACTGTAATAAAACTTTTATTCTTGTATTTGCTTGTTTAATTTTTTGTGGAAAAATTCGTGTCTTTTCTTGGTCCATATAAGCAAACGAAATAATTACACATTATGTCAATGTAAACAATCATTGTGTTCATTACCATTACCACGGTCTGTGTATGTCAAGAAAATCTATTTTTATTTTTCAGTATTTTGATTGACTGGTAGTTTCGCCTTTTTTCCCAGAGTCAGTCAGTCGGTCAGCAATAAAGGTTGGACTATGGACAATGATGAAGAGAGATTGTGTCTGCAATCTTTTTTATTCATATGTAAATAAAAATGCAAATGGCATTGGATTTTTTCGTTGGAATCATCCGTTTTCATTATATTTTATAGCTATCAGGCTATTTATAATTCTCCTCCCAAGAGATTTTAATGATTAGAGGACACTAGAGACCAGACACGACCTATTGGTAATAGAATTACATAATTATTTTTATTGCGGATTTAACTAGCCTAGCCTACGAACAGGATGGTCGATAAGCAAAGCTATTCTTTAAAGGTAGTGGCATTCGGATGATTGGCTGATTTTGGGTACCCTTTTTATTTGCAAATGCAGTTAGAAAAATCATCAAGAAATTAGGAAGAAGAATTGTTATTCATTTTATTAGCTTTTTTTGCTTTGCTAATATTGAGTATTCCATCATCTTCACATTTACCTTGTACATATTCCAAAGTCTTATGTCACCGTTGTTGTTCAACATGAACATATCATGTACTTTGAATATGTCATGACTCTGACACAGTCACTTTGTCTTCAACGACCTTATCAATAAAAGTCCTTTAACCCAAAGCAAGATCATCACACAGTTCAGTGATGGGTGCTGAATGCTGATATTATAGATAAGTCCCACACATGCACACGTGAATAATTTTTTAATCCTAAAAATGCACATTTTATAGCAAGTCGTGCCTGCATACTTAAAACTTTTAGCAGAAAATAAAAATTAAGATAGCGGCAGTGGTTGGTCCATGTGGTACCTCAAAATAAACGAAATTCCTAAAGAGTCAAGTCAGAGGGAATACCGTTCTTACTGCAGTTGTTGATGTTTCTCTCTTGATTAATTAATGTGGACAGTGATTGCCGAAACACGACAACGTAACTACTTGAGTGATTTGTCGGGAATGCATTCCCAACCAAGAGCAGCCCGTCCAGTAGGTATTACAGTTCATCCGTGTAGTACCCATGCAAGTCGAAGTGTACTACTCAACCTTGAAAATCTGCCCACACGGAATCAAATACGATGAATGACGACGAGAATTCTTCTCACCAGCCAGTCATCATTATCATCGTCATAATAATAATAATGGCCAAATGACCATTACAATATATTTATTTATGTATTTATCCCTCCAACGATGTCTATTATTATCACTAACATGCATGCATATAAAACAGTTGCATTGCAGTTTTTTTAAAGAGGCATTATACTTCTTGTCGTTCGCTACGGCTGCCCTCCATTGAAAGTAGTCTTTTGGGGTTGAGATTTTGCAGAGTGCATAAATAGCAAATAATGAACCGCGTTGCTTGTAAAGGTGCCAAAAAATAGTCAGGAGCATGAAAACGATTAAAATGTTTACCTTTGCAAGTAAACCTTTTTTAAGACTGTTGGCCACTACCGCTACCCCTCCACTGTGCAAAATCGCAGTAAATAAGTAATACGTTCCATTAAAATTTTTCTATGACTTTAGTTACGTTTGCAGAAATAACAATAATCTCCAATGAGCCATAACTATTACGTCTGCTGTTATGTGAGAATGATGAATCGGAGATGATGGTCACTGGGCCCAATTCCTATCATATTTGCATATTATATTGAAACAGCAGCAGTATCTTCAGCGGAGCTAATGCGTAATGATAATAAATGTAATAGTAAATGGTCATAAAGTTAACGAATCATCATCACGTTGATAATTGCGATAGTGATGAGTTTGAGAACGTGAAAGAGAGAAGTCGAGGATTCTTCAGATTGAATGGATGATAACGGCAAAAGAAGAAGAACCAAGCGGACGGCATTCATCACCAGACAAAATTCTTCTACTAAACATTCAAACAATCATTACTATTATTACAGGCTTTTACTCGATGATGTGTGCATTGTGTGCATGGGTGCATTTAAAAGAGTTAATATTCTTAAATGAATAGGTAAACACACATTGTAAACAGTAAAAAATGATTACTTTTTTGTAATCGTTTCCTCTTCAATTTGCGATTCTTAAACAAATTTATTTGCGCCATGCGATCTTGATGGGATTTATTTGATCTTCAATACCTAGGCAGCAGGCCAGCATGCCCACGACACGACATGCCATTGCGACTTGCATACCTACATATATATCGACTCTTATGCACTTTTCTATTTTGTAACTCTTCTACTACTTCTTGCTGTTGTCCAGGGTCAAATTATAATAATTATCGTTTAGTAGAAAAAAAGTTACAAAGCAAAAGGGTAATTACTACACTCATAAAACTTGTTATGTCTGATGCTGCTGCAATGTGGCTGCTCTTGCTACTAAAAGGGTTATCTCTCTGCAAAGGCAAGGCAAAACGGAGGGATGATGACTGACTCCAGAAAATGCAAATTTTGAGACAAGAGAAACAAAATGAAGTCAATAAAACAAACTTTCTGTTCGACAAAACTCCCATTAAAATAAAATGTCGAACAAGCAAGATTGTCTGTACAAGACCATTTAGTGCAACGAGGAATGCAATAAATTTCAAGAGAGTTTTCATTTCATGGGGTTTGGGTGGTAAAGCACTGGCTGAGAAGTACAATGTGTCGTAAACGTAATATGTAGTTGCCGTAAAATAGCAATAACAAAATAAAATAATAATAATAATAATAATGTGATAGTGCGAGTTCGACCAGAGAGTTTACTACCTGCAATTATAATACAGTCGTCATTATTATCGTTATCATCAGGATTCTCATTACTCATCTTCATCATCTTTTCACGTACCTCTAGTACCACTATCACTTAATCATTTGTCCCCTTGACGACTTCTTCCAAAGCCATCACCATTTGATACTTACATGGACACTTATCATATAGTTCCCATTTATCAGCCGACCGACATATCCATTTAAAAAGGAGTCTAAAATTGATTCCTACTTAAAAGACTGGTCGGCTGTCTACATTAGTGGAGAGAGAGAGATAGAAAAACAGCTTACGTGTTTGATGGCTAGGTCGTCCAGAAAATGAAGAAGCGATGAAGAACCTATCATTAAAAATTCATCTTTTTGATCTCGGTGGCCTGCGCTGCTGCGCAGCGCATTTGATGATGTCACCGTTCAACAACTTTTGAAGCTCTTTTGTTGATACTGCTATTCTTATCCCTGCAACTTATTTTTTCCTGCTCACCCTTCTCATTTTCAAGATTAAATTATACAAGTGCATTTTTACGTTCAATCATGTTTTTCCTGATTTTTACGCCAAAATGTATGTAGATCCTAAACAATAATATGCTTATTTATATGGAGAGACCTTCTGAAGGTTAAATGAGGAGGCTTGTTCAACTCATGAAAAAAAGTACAAATTATGGGATATTTATGGGGTTGATTGAATTTCGTGTGAGAAGAAGATGAAAAAGAAGGGGAGCAGCAGTAGTAAAATAGCAAGAGAAGTCAACTGCAAATGACCAAGTCAGGCGCTTTTGTTGTCGTTTTTATTTATTTGTTTTGGAAATTGCCTTCTTGCTGCTTACTTCTCAAGAGGTTTGCGAGGGAGACAGATAATTAGATATACATGACACGACAAGATAGTAGATCTAATTACCTAAACAATATTACTCTGACGACTATGATGATGTTCATGAGTATTTATAATGACGATGATGATACTCGTAAAAACTTATAAAAGTGGAACTTCATCCGCATCATCTTCATCATCAAAATCATAAAACGTCGTAATCACAATCTGTTAGCTTTGGTTGACTGTATGATTGCAATTATTATTATTATTATTACACTTTTCCTTTGTTGCGTTGGTGCCTGCACAAGAAAATGATGATCGTGATGGAGGAGATATTATCTGATGGATATGAGAAGCAATACAAGTGCATAGAATAGTCAATTGTAATTGTGGTGTGTATTTTCTGTTGTTGTGCTTATAATATAACTTCACCTTAGGGAACCAACACAAGCATTGCAAAAAAAAACGGCAGCTATGTTCTATCTATTTTCATTCATTAAGTTTCCCTTAAAAAAGTTTCCCTTTCATGGATATTTACAGCCTGAATTTACAACAACAGCTTGTGAGACAATTTAATACATGCTGCACACTGCGAATTTCCCACTTAATTTCTCCTATCATGTTGATGCTTATTTTTCAAAACTTCTAAACGCGTAAAAAACGGTAAATCATGTTAGAAACGCCGTTAAATTAAAATTACTACGACCACAGGACCAGCCTGTTTTATTGTAATATTTAAAAGTGTCACTTTTGCTGCTCATTTTGGTGATTGTGCTGTTGATTATGATTATACATGTCATATGCTGTTTACAATGAAATATTTTTATACCCTAATATCCCCTTGTCTTTTTAATGAGCCACTGTGCTGCAACTACTGTTTGACGACTACCCCTGCATATATCACTTGTCAAATCAACGATGAAAAGTGGCATTTTCTGTGCAAGCTAAACAAAGCGCCATCGTTCTGGCAAACACAGGAGTAATTGGTAATAAGTATTCTATAAATTACTGCAATTGTTGTTGATACTCAAATAATAATAATAATATGCAACTGCACAATATAAACTTGCTGTAAAAAACTAGAAAAAGTGGAATGATAGAAAAAAAGGAATATTTTTGCATAAAGTTAATTCTTTTGAAAAGAGCAAGTTGCTTTTTGTGCTTGAAGGGAAATTGAAAGTTTATTTTTTCCGTCTCCTCCTTTCATTTTGCTTGTTCATTTTTTACAAGGAGCTGGGTAGACGATGATCATAATAATAACAATAATTGTCAAAGTCATGATTATTATGTGTTATGACGGTGACGACGATGAATGAGTTTAGTGTGCTTACTAGAGTGAGCTGAGCACAAAGGGCATTACATTTCCTCTGCAGTAAGATGCAAGAAATTTTGCTTGTTTCAAAAATTATCCTGTGATTCTTCTGCAATATTTTGCTGCTTGTTGTTTTATAATTTGGTGACGACTAGAACAACCAAGAAAAGGATGAGGTCTCGGCTTGTAAAAAGGAGATTATTATTGTGAGGAAGAGGATGATGGATGGAGTTAACTGGCGTAGTTTGGCAGGATGATGATGCGTTTGTGCTATGAATATGAACAGCTTATGCAGAGATACAACTATTGCGTTTTATCAAAATGAAAATTCATAATTGGTATAATAAAGATGAGAAAAAAACAATGCACGCTCCTCCGCTGTAAATATAGCAAGTCTACTGTCGCGGAAATAATTTATTAACCCGCCGAGTTCATAGCCTTCAAAAAGCAGAGAGGTAAACAGTGCGAAAACTTGGAAATCCATATTGTTTCTACTAAACAAATCACATGCAGAGATACATACGATACGAATTAATCTAGCGAAACGCCGATCATATTTGACAATAAAGCCATAGTGTAGTTTATATACTAGGCGTTATTGATTAATAAATTTTTTATTGACACTGGTCCTGGATTCAGCAGCGTGACATTTTTTTCTTTTCTAATACCTTGACGAAGAGTGTGGAGTTATAGTCAAGATTTAATGAAATTTTAAAAAATGATGACCAACGGCAAAAAAAACTCCTGTTCGCATTCTCTTCCAGCTTGCATACAAGGTCACAGGAACAACAGCACTAGTAATGTCTCGTGTATATGTAATAATAAGAAACACTGTTGATCTAATAATGATAATGATAATTTATGCAACGAATTATTAAATGAATACATCGTGGCTTCCTCTTGTAATGAACAAGAGTAGTTTTGATGAAGTACTTTTGCTTGTGCTGCGTTTTTCGTATTAAATTTTGTTAGCATCATTATCATTTGCGCTATTTATGTAATCATTCCATGACAATCATTTGTTGTTTAAAACTCCTAAAAACTTTTTATACGTCAGTTCACCCCTCCTCCTTGATGGTATACAAATAAAACAAAAAAATTTGGGAAAGGTCTTTAATAAAATATTTTCTCTAATGATGACAAACGCAGGAGTTGTGTCCATAACACCGAACCACAACTTAAAAATTAAGAGTTTCCACGAACCATAAACCATAAAGTTTATCTCCAGTTGGCTCCGTTCAACTCTTGTGTTATAGGCACTATATTCTTATCGCCACAATACTTTATATTTTGGCAACGATGAGCCATCAAAACAACCCCACAAGTATGTCTACTTCAGAGCAGGCAAAATGACAAAAAAAAAGAAATTGTCTTATTATCTCATCTCCTGCGGTTTTGTTTCTATGTCTCATCTCTTTTAGGAAAGTAAAGCCTTTTTGACATTGCAAAAAATGTGAAATAAAAGTTAGTACGGTGCAATATGGCAAAAGTGTAAAAAAAAGTACAAACCTATGATGCATGAGATGATAGGGAGGAGGTAGGAATCGTGCAAAATACTTTTCTTTCTTTTCAAACGAAAATCTTGAGAAAAAATTGACTCAACTTCTAGTCTGATTCTAACCCATCTCTCCCGAAACTCGAAACAGCACAGCATAAAATCAGTAGTACCAAAAACACCACAGGTTTTAAAAGCATTTCTGTTGCTAGTGCATTTTTTATCGCAATCACGATGCTACTACTTAAGTAGCGAAAATTGGTCATAACACAACAACAAAAACGATGCATAACGATGATGATGGCTACAAATAGACACCAGAAAAGAGATGCGGATTCTTAAATAATTTTAGACAAACTGCAATACATAATATCGCATCTTATGGTTTTCTTGGCAGATGATCAGTACGAAAGGAAAAATTTCTATAGGGTAAATACGTGAAAAAGTATAAAGGGAAATATGAACGCAATAGGTATAGTCAGTCATCAGAGTAAAATAAATTTTGTTCAATCAAGCCTCGTAAACTTGTGTTGTTTTATAAGTTATGTTGTTAGTGCGGTATCCTCCTTTGTTGCATGTTTGCTTTTTTCTGTAGACAGAAAATTCATACAAAAGAAGTAAAAAAGAGTCGTGCATTTTTTCATTCTTCAAAATCTGTTCAACTGAAAACTGAGCAAGTCAATTAAATCTGGATAATTTGTAGAGTTCTCTTTTTATTCTTCTTGTTTACAAAAAATCATCCTGCTTGTTTTGATTTGATGTCGTCGTGGCATGATGGCGTGGTTTTTTGAATTTCTTCAGAAAAATTTACTAGCTCCAGTAGGGAATCGAAGATAGCCTTTAAATTCCATCATCTCTATACGTTATCTCATCATCAGATCAAATTCTTGGGAAATAGAAAAGGAGATAACAAAACAGCAGGAAAGGTTTTGATAAGTATGCCGACATGATGATGAGCTTTCGTAAGGTACCACACCATCACCAAAGGAAAAGCCCGCCAGACAAAAGTCAACGAACACGAACAATTTCTTTGATTTGAAGGAAAAATTATAGAATTTCAATAATATATGTAGCTTTTGCGGTTTTTGTTTCCATTTTTAATCTGAAACCGGACGTAGTTTCATTGTGGGAGGGTAACGTCAAATATTTGTTATTTGCTTTTGATAAGGTGACCTTTCCCACTGTTGATCATGACATCGACGAGCCGCCATCAAATGAACTATTTCAAGAGTACATATGCCAATGCCCATATAATTATTCACCAAGTCTGATTTAAGGAAATGCAAATGGTACCGTAGCTTCCGATGATCTAAAACTAATAACGGAAACAATAGGGATTCATTCACATTTCTTCAAATAACTGCCACCTCTTCAAAAGGAGGTACCATCCTAGTAGTCAAGGTGGCCAGCTACGCAAACACGTTGTCAAATTCTATAGACTCGTCGAGACAGACATGTGCATAATAGTAAGAGTAATTACAGCTCTCACCAAATCATTTTCACATTATCACATCCTGTCTGTGCGCGCAAACTAGACCCAGTGCTATCTAATAAGCTCCAAATTCTCCGCCCAGTAATCCAAAAGAATCAAACTCCATCACCATCCCTAGAATAGTTATTTGCAAAATGTGGAGCAGAGCTCCCATCTCTGAGACAATTCTTCGCATTTCCGCCCTCCATTTTTATCCATGATAATGACAAAACCACACTGCATTTTGTCCTAGATAACTTGTTTCCAAAATGAGTGGACATCAAAGGTAAAAGACAATGCAGGTCCCTGCCCACCGCCTCCATAGTAATTCCGAATAGTGATGTATTATGGCGGCAACTAACTGACAAAAATACCTGCGGCAAAACTTACCCAGTCAGCGCAATGACTTTTAATATTGCATGTGAGCATGCATCTGAAACAAGTGTATGCGTAAAAAAATACACAGAAAATATTAAAGAGACGGTGTTTGAAGCTTGAAGCAAGGTGCACCTGCTTTAAGCTATAAGTTTGGTTGCACCATTGTTTATTGTCTAATATCGTTGTTGTCGTCGTGGCACTTTTGCCCAGAATTGTGTGATGATAAAGTTTGGCATGGTTTTGTGCCATGCTTGCTCGTTGTGGTGATCCCAAAGCATCCATTTCCAAGTGGCCTTGTCAAATTATTCATTTTTAAGGTTGTCTTGCTGTTGATGTGCTTTTGCATTGATGCAGAAGCATTCAAAAACTAGCAGCAAGTACAGAGCATACTGACCACGTCTCATGATTATGATATGTTCGAGAATAATAGTGCACTTGTATTCACATTGTTGTGTAGCTTTTACGACTTTGTATTAAATTTAATTTTTTAGCTAATATTATTAGCACCATACTTAGTCGTCTTGTGAAATGCCATGCCAGGGAGGCACTCGTACATAATACGTCTGCCTGTTGTTGTAGATAGGTAGGTTAGTGTATTTATAAAATGTGTAAAACAATGTGTGACACGGATAGCTCTTTTGCAACATTGTAAAAGGTGAGCCATCCTTTTCTTTGTGGTCCTACCAAGATTTTATGGGAGACTGTTCGGTTCTCAATCTCAGTACAAGAATTGTAGTAGGAACCAACAAAAACAGAATATTTTAATGATGACAACGACGGCTATCATTGTCGTGCTTTTGCAGATTGCAATAAAAGACGACATGCTTACATTACCAGAACCCTACCTATCTATTACTATGGCTATCTAATTTTCAAAGGAGGATCCATTATAGATCAACAATGAATTGTTAAAAGTCACTAGGCACACATCACACTAGGTAGCACTCACCCATAGAAAAAAATTATTTGCGTGGGTAGATCATCCTTATTCCTCCTTATCATTCCACATAAGTAATAGAGAAAAAATCGAATAAAAAATATTTGCTTTACTGTCACCATGATGCTGATTTGATTACCATGTACCATGTGCACACAATAATGGCTGCAAAAGTTATACAGAATCACCTTCCTTCATGATTTGCCTGATAACACGAGTCTGGTCAGGAGTCAGAAAGGAGGCTGTGCCTGAAATGCCAAATGCTACTGACGCCATGACACAGAATTTGAGCGCATGCATGCAAAAAAACACATCTTACACGCATTTATTTTAACAAACTTGTATAAAAATTTGTAAAAGTATATGGCATCTTCATCTTATCATCGCGCATCATCCTTATTTATTCCGCCTCAGCAGTCAAGATCAGCATGATACCTACATGAAAAGTGCATAATGTAATAATAATCATAATAAGTAAATAAATAGTGAACAAGTAATTCTCCTATTTTTTCGCTAAAACATTATTGGTTAAATTGGGATATTTTAGCGCGGACGGCGGTACCTTGTGCGCATACAAATTAGTTTGTTAAATTAAATAGATTACTGTTTACTTTTGGATTTGTGAAGGTGCAGCGTTGCGTGTTTCTACATGATTGGAAATTTTGTATCAATTCGCGATCGCGACTAGTACCTATATGCACACTGGCTACAAAGGGAAGTAGTAGTCGATGGGCCATCAGAAAGTAAGATTGGTCAGAAGAGCAACAAGTAATATGGCAGAGGTCAAATTGGTCTCGAAATAGAGATAAAGACTTAATCCTTACTGTGTGGCTGTTAATGACATTGATGCGTTTCCACTCTGCCACTGCGTAAGCGCATATAAGAAGTAGTAATCACATCACCATGCATATGAATGTATCCAGGTTATTTTCTATTGTTTCCTGTGAAGGGTACGGTACGGTATGACAAACAATCATTATAATATCATATCATCATCTTCAGGGAAACATACCATGATCATTTTCATCATCGTCATCCTCTCATCAAATGACAGATTTCCACCTGATGCGATGACGATGGAGAAAAAAAGTGCATGCTTTATTTCTGAAACCACTTAAATATATACAAAGATAGGAGCCACTTGAAAACTTACTGAATTACATATTTGCATACATTGAGAACCGTTTGGACAGCTATCAGAGGCAGACATGTGGACAACAGAGTTGTAAAAAGAAGCTCATCGCAAGTTGAATCGCATTAAATCTTTGTTGATGATGATGGCGATGATCATCTTCATCATTTTGTTTTGTATTGTTTAGAAGACGTAATAATAGAGTCAGAGAGGATTTTGCTGTTATCTTTCCATCAATGTCACGAAAATATCAGCGAGGATGAAGGATGTTTTGTTCTTGGTGGAGATTCTTTAGGCATATTTGCATTTCCATCATTATTTCGAACGAATAATAGTAATAATAGTACACATGCCACACGTTTGCAGATTTTTTCTTCATCTGTTTACATAATGCACATGCACACATATACAAAAGGAACATTTTGCAAGTCTTCTCACTGAAATTTTCAGAATGATGATGACGATGAGTAAATACGCGGAAAACATTCCATTCCAGTGGGACAAGAATTGAAAGGAGCAAAAAGTCTATTTTTAGATTCATCCACAAGATAACGGCAAAACAACTAAATAATGGATGGATATAGCTGAATGAGTTGTGATGACTGTGACGGATTTTGAATGCTTTTTTAAAGAACTTTGCGAAATCAATCGATATGGTAGGAAAATAAGAGATGCATTTGTCATTTCGACTAATTCATAATGGTCCATTCTCTAGTCATATGGCAATGAATCGATGACGTTATCCTGTCCTTCTTCGTCTGATCAGTGGCAGTGGTCAGCTACCCGGAATACAAAAGTGTTAAAAGCTTGTCGTTTTAATGCAAATTAATATGCTGAGGTTTCACACGATCACAATTTAGAAACGCAGACAAATCTGATAATGATGCTTTATGAAACTAGAATGAGCATTACGGAACGCATAATATATTTGCAAGCTGAGTAAACTTTCTGTCGGCACACGACGAGTCCATTGCTCGAAACTTGAATCTATCATTGCTTGCCTCTCCATTATCTTCCATCTTGTGAGTACGGTTTGTTGGTATATTTTCTTGCACACAGAATGAAAATGAGCTGAATACACAAACGATTTCATTATACCTATTTTACATACAACATCCATGGTCGATCATCATCAATGTGATCTTTCTTTTTACGCCTAACAAAACCATTTCCCTGCCCTGACAAGAAAACTCGAAAACTGCAGAATACTCTGATATTAAGCAAAACTTTATTTTATTATGTGTTCACTTAAACGAGAAAAGAACATGGACAAAAATGTTACTTACCACTTACCCCCGCCACTAAAAAACTCAATAATATCGAAGAACTAGCCAAAAAATACTACTTTTACTTGTTCTTTTATGGCTCTCTCGTATCTTTATAATACTCAAATTCCAATATTCGCAGTTAAGGTTAAAAGATGCAGATGATGCTCCGCATTTTTACAAGGCAAACACGCCTTTTCAGGCAATAAAAATTATTAATGAATGGCAAACGTGTACTGAGTCTACCATTTATACTTAACTCTTTTGATTATTGCACCCATCATCATGATGATCGTCTTGTTGCCAGTAGCAATTCCGTATATTTTTATTTGATCTATCCAATCATAAAACTATTGCGAAGGTAGCTGCTGCCGTTGCTGTCGCAATTTTTAAAGAGTAATAGAAAAATTAAGAGAAGAAGCTATTGATTTATTTATTTGCTCATCATTCCCGAATAGTCAAACTGCATAGTCATCGGGGCACTGCAATAGTAGGCTCATTGTCAGTTTCATAATAAAAATAATATACTTGTATTCAGTTTTATTATCCGATCTACTTTACTTTCTAACGTGCCTATTTACCAAAAAACTGGTTTCGGGGCCTTTGCCAAAAATCCATTTTTTATTCCAAAACCGTATTTGGTGACACTAAAATACAGTACACCAAAATCGTATCGTGTTACATCTCACATTTTTTCGTTCATATTGTGAATGATATATATCATTAACCTCAGACTTAAAACTAATCAACACGCCGTGAACAATAAACACGTTACGTGCTAAAATGTTTATTGCATTTTTCGCAGAAAAAATGCAGCAAAGTGAAGCTTCCCGGTTTGTACAAAATGCTTATAGCATATCATCAGCGATAGTAGTAAGGGAGCAAGCAAATAAATCATTGATTCATACAGGATGCATGCTCCTACAAGACGCTGTAATTACCCTGCAAATTACTCTCACTGAACTTTTAAAACTTAAAAAAAAATTGCCAGAGTCAGGAAACACGCCAATTTTACCCCTTCCATTTCCTCAATCTGCATTTCGAAGGGATAGATCAGTTATTTTACAAGTTAGATTGATGTGCAGTTCACAACTAATAATTTAGAAATACGACGAGTTTTGAAACTGATAAAAAACCAATGCATGAGAACATGTTGCTTAAAAATACATAATGGTATTAGATTCACCGGTATGGTGTGTGCATTTTTTGAGGACCATTTAACGGCAACTTACTATCCCTCGTTTGCTTTTACAATTCATGTCTGACACAACTTAGCTGTGAATACACACGTGCAGCATAATGCTTCAATCTTATAAACTATTAAAAATTTGTAATTGCCAAGTTCAAAAGAATCCGCTAAATATCACAAGCATTTTCATGTATGAATAATCTTATATGGCATGTTAAAAAATAGAATGCATACGTGAACCCATCAGTATAAAATGTCGCGATTGAACAGAGATGGCTATGCAGAAATTAAATTTTCAAAAAACTGCGACACCAATTAAGCTTTGTGTTCATGACGGTAATGTTTTCTAACTAAATTATAATTACAGATCATTAAATGCACTGACAAACATGGTTTTCAGTTTTCACTGAATTTGTACGATGTTTTCATTAAGAAATGAACGGATAGACAGATGCCGATTTTGCGGTACATTTTGTGAAAATTAAAAAAAATATTAGCAATAAACTCTGATTTTTGTTGGCAATAGCTATAAAGTAAAGGAATGACAAACGACGGTTCCAATTAAGTAAGTTTCACTAATTCTTCTCTCTCGTTGAGAGAGAAGGTGATCATCACGACAATGAAGATGATGTCATTGTTCTCGTTGCAGCGCTTTTGTTGCGTGTAACTATATACCTATATTATTATGTTTTCTACAATCCTCATAAATTTTCATTGTGCTTTTGTGGTTTTGATTTTTTTAAGCTTTGCATAGAAAACAAGCATCACTTGGCAAAAATATCAGTGCAATATTTTTTATGCTTCTAATTCCACATTGGTATTTTTTATTACTCTTGGCTGTTTCGACGAACAGGTACAAATGGCTTGATAGTATATAAAATGAACTGACATAAAATAAATGAGGTTTGAATTAGAGAAAAAGGCACTCATTGCTTACTTCTTTCTGCTTTCAACTTGTTACAAAAGAGTGAGCAAATTGTTGACACTTGACATGGCTGATCAGTTAAGATTTAATGGAAGATTTATGTCTCCCTGTTCACTTTTCGCCAAAGCCAATATTCAGCCAACAACAGTCAGTCAGCTTGCATGATACATTTTGTATCTCTCCTTTACCATCCCACTATCATCAGCCCAAAGTCCATTTATTATTACCGTTTTCAAAACACATCACTTTGAAATAAACAAATTTTGTACTGATTTTTATGCCTCATGTCATGCCAATAGGTAAGGTTAAGTACAAAAAAAACAACTTTGCCGGTCTTTCCAAAAAATTCATCGACACTTGCTGGGATGTTTGCTTGAAATATTTATTCACCTGCCCAATAAGTATGTATTTCGCTTTAAATACTACTCATCGGTCATTTTTATTAGAAATGTTTTGCATTTTTTCACAATGCATTGATGATAATATTGCCGATGGCTACAAAAGTATAACTCTACTTCAATATCTCAACTCATCGATATTAAAATATCAGCTTTCTTACAATCCATTACTCCTATTTTATTGCTGGATTTTGATTATTACGATTACCTGAGCAAACTGTAATAGGTTCAACGTTGTTTTAATCCCACTCATTTCATCTTAATAGCTCACAGTCATTCACTTCGTTTAATTGAGTGAGTGAGTCAAATGACCTTCTGGGTCCATACCACTCCATCGCCATCGAATGAAACAAATCAAAGATGCACAAAATAAACACGTTTTTTCCATTCAAGTGGGTGCATAATAGTATATACAGGTGGAACATGGTATTATTGTACATAGCTGCTAGAAATACCTACACGAATGAAAATATTATGCACAAAAATATTTATAAATAAATCCATCATCCTTCTCACCTGTGTACTTACTACAGCTTTTAAAGATCATATATACGTTTTTGTCCCCATCATCATTACCAGTTCCTCTGCTAAAACAAGAAATGCAAGGAGGAGGGGAGGAGGCAATGAAACCATCCATTATTCTATGATGATTCCTTTTATTTGTTATCTATCAAAACAACAAAAACTGGCATATTATGAATGTATTATTTTTTATACGCATAACAAAATAATATGTCTGTGTAAATACGTGTACATGTGCATATTCTACTCCATGCACGCATTCGTAAACTTCATTGTGTCAATTTTTTCGAACAGTTTGCTCATATGATTGTGTGTGGGTAGCAGAATAATGGGTTTGTAATCCCTTTATTATTATCATCATCATCAACAGCAGCAGCATGTATGTCATTTAGCATAACATCATTCAAGATCACTTTTATTTTCTGCACTGCACACAAGTGTTGCATGCATAATAACAATAATAGTATGCTCTTCTCTGTCTATTATTCAACAATTGACTTTTTTACTTTCATTTAATGGCCAAAGAAAGAAGACGATGGTGAATGAACACTGTAAGCTGCTCATCGTCAAGAAGAAGTGCAAACATGGTTGACGCCTATTTAATACACAGATTTTCATGCAGGCCATTATTTCATTATCATGTTGCTGTGTCGTATTTGCACTTAAACAAAAATAATATTAATATTGTATTCACTTGTTGATTTTTTCCACCTGCATCTTGCAGTTTGAGCACATGCATTAGTTCAGTTTAGTTAAGCTTTAGTTTGGTAGACGAAAAAGGAATAAGCAAAACTAAAATCCCGTCATGAGATCATAATACAGTGATAATGCTGAGTAATGCCAAAGTGTATATGGTGACACTGAAAGGGTGTGGACGGACGCCAGAGAGTTTGGGTATTCATGCCGCGTTAAAAGTGAACACGCAGTATGACATGGCGTTGCAATGTGACCACACAAAAAAAAACTGTCACTGAGACACAAACTGTAAGCAAACGACTAAAACAGATCTTTCCCGATACCTCTACTACGAGTGACAATAATCATGGCAGAACGATTATGAGGATCACGTTGTCAGGAATATCACACAAGGAATATTATTCTACTGCAGAGTATGTCACTCCACTACCGTGACAACTGACTGTGTCATCTATTCATTTGCAGACGTTATTGAAATGTGATGGACTCTGAACACTCTGATGATTAGAAATTGCAATGCAAATTTTGCTCACAGCCGTTTAAAGCATTTAGGTACTAAATACCTTTGAGTAATCTCGAGCAGTAGTAAAACTTTTTATTTTAGCCAAAAGGAATTTTTCCACCTGACATTGTATACTTTTGCAAAGGACTGACCCACACTCTGAATGCATTTTATTATTATTATGTGTATGGGCTTTAGTATAAAAATAAATTTGTAAGCAAGAAACATTTTTTTTGCTTTTGCTGTGACTCTTTCTTTTCTTGTCAATAAAAAAATTGGAGTAACAGTTGAAGGACAATAAAATATACATCGATTGAATTGTAAGGACGATGATGATCATTGATAGGGTTATTAGGGAAAAATGTGTTACGTTTAGTGTGTTTTAGATGTGTGGGTTCACCCACACAAATACATTGACTCGCTTTTGTTCATGCTGATTCAGTCACACATCACATCATCAGTTTAACAGATTAGATACGATTTTTTTTACCTTACTTTAAATAGAATAGGAGGGTTAATACGTAAAAAAAGAGAAATAATATGCTAAACGGTAATATTTTTTGTTCTGCTCCTCTTAAAAACGCTAAAATAACAGTTATAGCAGCTATAATAGATAGTATGACATACATATATGGAAAATGAGAAATGGAAAGAAGTAACGTTATTGGCTATTATTTTCTTATTTGTCAATAATAAATGACTAAAGAGGTGCATGCATGGAAAATATAATAGTCGCTTTCTGACTTTTGTAGTTTCCTCTGTAAAAGGATTTGATATTTAATGTTTTATGGGCACAGGTATATTTATAACTAGTCATTTTTTCCAAGAAAAAGTGGACAGATTATTGCATGTACATTTTTTTCCATAGAGAAGTTGTCCCTGAAAATTGTCGAAAATGGAGGATGATGTTGTTGATGATACGACCAAAACGGAGGAAGAGGGAGGTGTTTGACTCTACTGTACAGCATAGTCCTCGTGGTGGCGGTCTTGATAATTGTTAGATAATAGGAAGGATAATGGAAAATAATAAATTGTATGCATGCCTGCCTCTATACTCATTATCATTGTCTTAGACGAGCTAAATTAGACAAGATGCAGAGAATCGATCCCATTTTGATATGATGACGTCGATGGTGTTGAATAATAAAAAATATATATATCAAGGTTTGATGAACTGTTTTCCGGTATTACACACTTGTTGCACTGTTCATTCTTATAATAATAATGAACAAGGCGTGATCCACTTTTTCAGTCTGCAATGGCAATGAAAATTGTGCATAAGGGGGCGTCAGTCGTGCTGGGGTATATGGTAGTGTCCTGCGGAAAAAATGAAAGAATACGAGGAGGAAGGAAGGGCAAAATTACTCATTCTTCTTCCATTTTTAATTGCAAGTGATTAATGAGTAGTAAAACATTCGTCTTGTAAAGCGATGGCATTAATTGTAACAATAAAATGTAATTGTATTGAATGCTTTTAATTTGGAAATAATGAGACACATCCCTAGTAATCATTCTTTTAAAAATAGTAGGACAGGTGTTGCAAGAGGTAATGCGATGATTTTGTATAAATTATTTTTCATGTCGCCTTCAATTCATATGATAAGTATGCTGCTGTGTTTCCAATGCCATAAAAATGAACGATTAAGTTTGAAATAATGAAATACAAGTAGATGTATAAGATTGTTTAGGATTGGTTGACAGTTTGGTTTTCATGGTACTATTTTTTGTCATTTTTTCAGATTGATGCTCAAAGGAAGACTGCACCTGGACTGAAACGAGAAATATTTTTTCTCAATCTCGAAGATGGCTTCTTCGGGTGTCAGGTTAATGAGTCAGCAGACGTGCTGCAGCTCTTTGACCTGTCAAAACTATGCGACGGATCCGCTCAATGTTTCATGGGATCAGATGAGCTGCACAAGGAGCTGAAGTGTACAGGTAAAGCAAAACAGTTATCCACATATATTTTTACCAATAATACTTGCATACCTAATCTAATCCGCATTTAAATTGTTTACAAACCCTAAAAAATATTCCACTGCTGAAGACTTGGGAATGAAGGTGTACTCAAACAATCAATTCTTAAGATAATGCTATGCTTCGTGTAAGAAAAGAAAATTCCGCCTGGAGACAATAATCATAAATTTCGATTCAACTTCGTCTGTTGACAATGATTGTCTAAAGATAATTCTATGGTTGATGTTGTCCTGGCTTTTTTCAACTCACAAAGCTCTACTCATGCATAATGGATGGATGCTAGAAGAAGAGAAAGATGAGAATGACAAACATTTCTTTACCTAGCTTATACTATGCATGATGCTATAGCAGGCAGCACTACTAGTAATAATATTCATAGGTGACAATATGACAGCCCATTAGTGTACACCGTTTCCTCGCTTCTTGAAGCAAATTTTTGAACAAATCTCGTTTGAAAAAGAGGGTAGGGTATATAACAGTGATGGGATATGCTGACAAGTTGGTTCTCTGTTGTTACATCGCTGCTAATAATATTTGTCTAGAGACGAAGACAATAACAGAAATAAAATACTTTTCACTTTCCATCTCGTGACAAGACAAGTGAAAAAAAAATATGAACATTACGATGGCAAATTTTCGTCTGTGTTGTACATTTTTGCGGCGTTTTCTCACTAAATGGAGGGAACGGAAGAAGAGAAAAATACGTTCTATATGAAAATTAAAAGAGTGTTTATCTTATTCATTTTCATTGTTGTCAGCTCATGGCGACAAAGATGAAAGCAAAAATTGTCTCACCCCCGTTAGCTACATGCTTCATAGATTTTTCAGTTCTTTTCTAGCGAAATTGGTTGGATCGTGCCTCTGTCCAATTATGTTAATTATAAAGAAATGCCGAAAAAAGGAGAAGAAAGAGAAATAAAAGAATTAAGTGCTATATTATTTTTAGCTTGGTCACCTAGCAATATCTATTTTCAAAGTGTGGTTTTTCAAAAATAAAGAAGGCTTGCTGCTGTGTTGAACCACCCTTCTTTTTGTCTCTTTCCAAAAAAGGGAGAAAAAAGCCGAAAAATAAATGAACTTCGTTTACTCCAATGCCAGTTAATTATGTAATTGTAACGTTACAAGGTAAAAAAGGCACAAGGACACCACATCACGAGAATATCAAATTTTGAAAAAAAAACACAACATGTATTGTACTCAATGATAGATAACCGGACGCTTAGCGAAATCCATTTATTTATTAACAAGTGTAGCCGTTTACACTCGGTAGTAATGCAGAGAAAAAAGAGGCTGGGATTAGAACATGAGATGCATTGATGATAAGTCCTACACGCTAGCGTTTCAAAACTATTCTCTTGAAACGACAAGGAAATGCAGATTAGATGAAAGAAGGAGGAGAGCGGCAAAAACTGTAATGTTAACCATGCCTGTTAAACAGCAATTTTTATGATCCTCTACTAATATGCTGAAACATGTAATTTTGCATTAGCTTGCCGCGGTAATAGAAAACCCATAAAAAGTTTGAAGTCATTTCAAAAGAAAAGTCCCGAAAATGTTTTTTTTCTTCTCCCCTCCACTTCCTTTTTTACAGTGGCATTATATAGCTTGGTAAACTTTATTTGATATTTGCCAATGCAATAGCAGTTTTATTGTCGTAAAAATTTACTCTAACACGACATGCAGCAATCAATTGGTATTTCTTTTTTGGATGCTAATATAATAAAGAGGAAATTTCACAGTAGATAACGCTCTGAGAACGACAACAACGGTACTTCCTTTTTGCCGATGTTTCCCATGCCAATCCCTTCAAAAAGTCGAAGAGTAAAAATTGTTAGCGTTTCGTATCAGTTGACTTGAAAAAACGGCACGATAGCTTACATAGAAGATGACTTGATGACTGAAAATTTGACGATGTTTGCAAAAAAAAATAGGACGTGAAGGAATAAATCACTTTAAACAAAGGGGATCCAGCCCAAAGCCCAATAAGTACTCACTACATAACTGAGAACCTGATGAGTTGATGCTAAGTTATATTCCGATTGAGCAGCACTTAATAATATTGTTTTTTAAACGTTTATAGTCTTACATGATAAAATGCAATGTACATGCTCTCACAAAAATCAACTGATTTCTTTACACAACTTGATCATCGCATGATGTTAGACCAATTTTAGTCCGAAGATTCCAAACTGATTTATTTGTTGATTACTGTGACAAACAATATAATGATATTTAATCTAACTAAATACCTATAATTGACGTTTTTTAACTTTACAGATGACTGTGCTCAAGTAACGGGTAAAAAGTGCCAAAACGGTGCTTGCCTTGAGTCACAATGTCACTGCAACGACGGCTACGGGGGAAAGGGTTGCGAGATGCCCGACGAGAACGAATGCAAGCTCCGCCCTTGTGACATTTTCGCACACTGTACAAATACCCTAGGCAGCTTCAAATGTACATGTTACCCTGGATACGAAGGAGACGGGGTCAACTGCAAAGGTAAGATGAGAATAGAAACTTTAAACAAGGGATAATTATTATGCGTTTAACGCTTTGCGGAGTTTGCAGTAGAAAGGCGTTACAGGAGCCTCTCACAAAATCAGTTGCGCTTGCAGAAGTATAATGCTTTCTTGCTTGTTAGTTTTTAAATTCCTAATTTGCATAGCTTCCCCCGATGAAGAACTTGCGTTTAAATAAAAAATAGCGTAATAAGCCATAGCAATATGCTACTACTTGTAATAATGAATTCGCCAAGTTGAAAAGATATCCGCTCAAAAGGCAAAAGAAAATTGTCATTGAGCCAAAAAACCTTTTCATTACTCTATTCAGCATTTGAAATTGAAAGCGTCAAAGTTTAATGGGCTCATTTTTCATTTCTGCGGGGGTGGCAACAATTATTTTAAACCCCAGTTTAATTAGCATCTTGAAAGCTATAATTCTGGCCCGGGAGGATTTTATTTCAGAAGATGAGTTTGCGAATATTTTATGTCGATGTTGTTGAAAGAGAACACCGCACTCCTCTAAACAAAAATTCCGCCCATGTTCATGGATGAATGGAGAGATGAACGTTGCTCGTCACTCTTCAAAATAACTCCATTTTTTTCTTAACTCTATTCAAACTTGTTCGTATATCTGTTTCCGAATTACTAACCATAATATTATGCATTGTGCGCTTGCTATTATAGTGAACTGAATTGCTTTATTACGACAACATTACTTCATTTTCTTCAAAACAATGCCAACAATATGGTACTCAACTTCAGAGACACCAACAATAAACAATTTTTATAGGATGCTGAACAAAGAGATTACTGATACATCAGATTATTTAGATTATTTCCTCTCGGTGAAAACATTCATAAAAAACCCGAATGCTGTAAAACATATCATAAGAATATTTTATATCCATTATCAACCGTCTTGAACGACTCATTTTTGCAATTTATCCTTTCTCGCTCCACTCCTTTCTTTTCTCAGTTTGTAGTAGCAATGCATTTTTGTCTACGAGTAATATCTTTCCTCTTCGACATTCTGTCCTTCCATTGTCATTAAGAAGAAGTACCAGTCACAGTGCATTGGTATTTCCATTGTTAAAGATTCCTTGCCAAAAATATCTAGCAATCTATCAGTCCGAATCGGAAAAGACGCAATCCATTCACTGAATCCAATCCTTTGCTCATGCATCAGTTGAATCCTATCATCCCCCTCCCTCCTCATCCTTTTGTATCTATAAAAGTTCATTTTCATTCATCATTGAACCAAAGGAGTGAGCATTTTCTGTAGAACTCATGGCACAAAAAAAGTACAGCAAGCATGTATAACGAGAGGAGCTATAGATGAGATCACAAAAAAACAGGGATGAAAAAAAAACTCATTTGTTTTGTGTTGAAGGAAACGTCTACAACCGCAACAACTGTGAATAAATTACACTCTCTTTTCTTCCATTTTGCATGTGATGGCAATTGCGGGTTCATCTTGTGGTAGTTATGTTGTTGCTTGAATAGGGAAGATGATTACTATGACAATGATGACGATGATGATTACGATGACGAAGGGAAATATTATGCAGACCAAATTTAATAGTTCTCCACTCCACTCTCTTAATGAGTGAGGATGGTCGTTGCATCTTTGCTTTTTTTTCGCGATTTTCGTTCTTCCTCAACAACAAACAGAAGTCATTATTTTTCTGTGTTCTCTAAATCTTTGTTAAAATAAATGCAGTTTTTGCTGGAAGTCCTGCTACTTCAACAACGACAATCGAATTTCACAAGATTTTAGTGATGTCTCTTTCATGACGAAGATCATGTTGATGACTGGTGGTGACAAGAATGCAAAATGAGATGATGGTGATTGTCCTCCCCCTGGCGTTGTAATAATTACATTTTTGCAGGAAAAAAGGAGCAAAAAATATGATGGAAACACGCCCGTGTTTTGAAAAGAAAACGTCCAGGGGCAGTTGTTGCTTCCATTGTCAATGCCATCATGGTAATTTTCAAGCATTAAAGAAGCATCACAAAATGTCATTGTCTCATACACCTGCTGTTTTCCGAAGCAAACACATGGTTGTCATTTAATTTATTTCGCACTTTTATTTCTCGTTTATTACTGAATTGGCCAGGTCATGTTAGTCATGTTAAAGCATGAGTGTTAATAGAAAAAAATGATGTTCAATGCTCAATATTTTCCCCTGCCCTGGAGGAAGCATTTTTGCAATGATAAATAGACAGTTTAAAGCCCTTTATTATTATTATTATTATTATTTGCATTTCTCATTTCAAAAAATGACAATTTTATAATTCCTTGATAACCTGTCATTATCATTAGCACTAAAGTTTTTCTGGTAAGCATTCGGCACTGATTATTGGTCTCTGCAATACTCATTGATGTTACGTGTTTCCATGATGATGAGTTCTCTTGGTAAATGTTTGACCATTCGTCATCTCAATTTCATGGCTATAAATAACCAGCAGTATTGACGTGTAAATGTAAGTTTATTAGTTATTTTCTATAGAAAATTATGCATTATATGAATAAATGTAGAATGGTCGATATTTTAAAAACATATATAATAGCAGCGTTTTGTTTCTTTGACGTTTACGCTTTCGTTTCAAGTGGTAGTCGTGGGTCATTCATAACGCGACGACGACAGTCATTCCTTTTTGATTCTTAATGCGATAAGATAGTAAAACTCTTGAATTTACCTGCTTCAACCATAACAACACTAGCACGACTAGGACAAACAACGAGTAACGAAGAATAAAATAATTTAGGGAACGTACCAGCCTCCAAGATTAGAGAAAAAAAAATTGCATATAAATAATAAATAAATGTGAGACGATGAAAGGTATTTCTAATTTCTTGAATGAGACGAAAAAAATATATAACTGAAGAGCATAAAAGATCATTGAAACACTTAAATTAAAATTAGATGCACGCTAAAGTAGCGAATAATACTTTGTACGTTTTGAACATAAATGTACTACCATGCTCTCTCACTTATTCAGATCAATATCATGCACTTCACTGCATTATTTAGATGCGAATTAAACTGATGCATAGTCAAGTGCATCCACGATTAACCTATTCAATAATATGCATCTCCAATCTAGCGTAAATGTACTTAATATTGATTTGTCTCCAGTCAAGTGCAGCAGGTGCATACCAACTCATTTCATGCTACCACGGTCATGTTTAAAATGACAGGCAGTAATATATTATTGAGTTGAATTGTAAAAACTACAATTGATGGTAGAACTTGCAGATTTTTGTAGATTCTTATAGAAATATTTTCAAATCTGTAGAGTATGTATTATCTTGAAATCTCAAAATCTCAAAATCTCAAAAGATCCTAAGCTATAAATATTATCCATGTAGGCATTGTCAGTTGCTTGTGGAGGAAACAAGCAATTGTCGTTCTTGTACTTCGTCTCCATTTTTTAAATAAAAGCAAAGATAGAAATCTGTGATAAACGAGAAAAAAACTCTTGATTTCATTGTACTTGATTTGATCAGAAAATCAGCAACAACGGAATCACCATGATCGCAAGCAAATATTACATATTATCATCGCTGTGGCTGCGAGTGCATAGCTTGAGGAGAAGGGCGTGTTTTTGTGCTTCTTCTGCTCCTTCATGCAAGTTAATCCACCTTTGCTATTCTGGTGAGAAGCTTCTAAGTTACCAAAAATAATAATAATATGTAATAGTATGCTCTATGCAGGGCAAGGTATGTATAATCTATCGTGTAATGTATGCATAGAATTTAATGTGGTGTAACGTTTCATTTATAAAGCCATTACATTAATTTCTACCTTCAATTCAGGCAAGTCAGTGAAGAGTCGTTGCCATTTCTGTTCCCGTCATCGCTAAATTAGTATGCTTGCTCTCAGCCCAGAAGAACTCTTGTGTTTATGATATTTATTATAAAGGTGTGCATTTTTTAAAACTTTAAATATGCTCATGTATATGCGTAGATCAGCATCCTCATGCGAGTTACGATTTTATAATGACTTTTACACCATCGTAAAAATATCCACGCAAAATTTTGCACTTTAGCAAAAAAGGTTGACAAGGTGAGAGAAAAAAAAGTTTTAAAGGTGTTTTCAGATGCAACTCCAGCATGCAAACAACAACAAAAATGCCTGGTTCTCAAGATGCTAAATTAAATACGTTGACTTGTGACGCTGTTGATTTAGGAAGCATTTGAATTATCAGAAATTCTTGTTTTGTCGACAACTGAAAGGAGCACTTTATAAGAAAATACAACTAACAAAAAAAACCAACAGGATATACGGCCAAACATAAAATAAACTTCATCAATGCAAAGATCATCATGCTCCATTCCAATTGGGCATTAGTTAATGCCACGCCATGCGCTTGCTTTTTTCATCAGCCAAGTACAGCTTCTACTGCTTTCATTGCTAATTTGCACGTTAATTTGTAACGCATGTTGTCAACTCATTAAATCAATGTTACTTTTTTTGCTCTGCAATGCATAGGTACATGCTTGTCAACAGCTATAAACAGCAACGGCATAGGAATGTGTGAATGTTTGGTTGTAAAAGTGTTTTTGTTGATTTGAATCTGATCCTATCTGTGCTATTATATCTCCGATTTCGTTGCGCATAATAATGCCGAAGCTGACGTCTTGTAAGGCAACCTCAACTTGTCAAATGCGGAGAGAAGGACATTACTGGGATTATTTGTTTCGACGACAAGAATAATAACATTATTATCATGGCATCATCATGACTCATGAGGAACATGCGGATAGTTCATTGAATTGGATTTTTCAAGTTGCTGCCTTATTCTCTGACTAGTGTGCTGCCTGCATTTGAATTATATCACTTTATTAATTACTCATTGCAGCTGCAAAGAACACGGCACGGTCGTGGAGTCAGTCACTGGCTGGCCATAGAAGAGACAAATTGAAAAGAAGGATTTTTAATTAAGTTCATCATCATTACTCTTATTAAGAAGGTTGGCCCAGCATTTGCACTACTCCTTGTTGACGACGAAATGACGTTTTGTATAAAATATTGTAATAGATTATCAGGGAGGGACTTTAGACTTGTAATTGTGCATGCAGCAAAAAAATATAATATGCCCGATGGTGGGTTGCGGTGTCGAGTTGCAGTGTTGCAGTCGAGTTGTGTGATTGCATTGTAGGAATTAAAATTAAAATTATTTTTATTATCGTTATTAATGAGTATGTATCATGCTGTGATTACTGCTCTGGTTGTTGCCTTATTCGTTTTCTGGCTCTTGTAACAGGAAGAATACGATGACTACCGCATACTTGTTGCTTGCTACTTTGCTTCTATCCATAACAATTACATACATTGCTGTGATCTCGATTGGGATTTTCAAAGTTCTGGTTGGTGATTAGCAATTACTTTAGGTTGTACCTTACCAAAAATTAATTAACGTGTTCACACTTGTGATTTTTATAACGTATTTGACAACCCAAGAAAGACGATCAGCCTTCTAGTAGTCAAAGCTAATGCACAAAAAGGAGAGAAAAGACAAGGCAAGTGAAAAAAAAACTTGAAAAAACCATTGTCCGATTTTAGAATTGTAGAGAATTTAAAGCCAGAAGAAACATTGACAATGACCTTATTTGTTTCCGTTACTATTGACACTGACTTTGAATTTACAAATCCTTCTAATAAAATACCATGATCACGAACGCGATGAAAGAAAGCAAGCTTGTGAGCTGCACTAGAACTAGGAACGAACCATGGCAATTGCGATGAGGACAATGTGCATTTTTTGCTGACTGACTTTCGGATTAAATTTTCTAAATGCGTACAGGAGCTTAGGCTTACACAAAACAGTATTATGAAAATCATTTAAATCAGAAAATGCACAGTGATACCGCTTAGCATCATCAGCACCACACCGCCGCAAAACCTAATGAAAGCTAGGAGACCGACGATGATTGCGTAATATTACGTGGTTGCAAGTGTATCAAGATCATGCTTGTTTGTACTCTTGCTCACGGTGATGATCATGGCAGCAACATCACCATGGTCATGTCATCATCATCAGGATTATGTTTTGTCGCAAAACGACAACCGTAGTACTACCAGATTGTTGCATAATTGTAATCCCAATTCATAAACATAAATAAATTACTTTGCATATACCTGAAAGTGCACAACCGAAAAAAGGAGGGAAAGAGGGTGAACGAACTGGAAATGGAGGAGATGCATGCGCAGATAGGGAATTCAAAGGAAAAAAAAAAGATTAAAGATGGGGGTGGTGGCGATGGTGCTTTATTGCGTTTCATTGTATTTTCGTTGTGCAAACACAAGAAAATGTAATACCAAAGAAATTACATTCAGATTAGAGGAAGGCGGAGATATGATTTAGGTAGGGGGTTTACCGAGTTATGCGTCATCGTCATTATCAAAGTACCACTTAATTGTTTTTTTTTCTTTTTCAAAATTTGAATGCATTGGTATTGTAACAAGTAATATGTAAAATAGTTGTGGGTGTGAGGTGGCAAAGTTGGTTAAGTCTGGATATGATGCTGTTGACGCTGCTTATCGCTTTATAGAGAAAAAATACTTTATTAGCTCTCATGATTATTGTCGAATAGAGGTATGACAAATTTACAATTATCAGGTGATTGAATCTCTGCAGTGAGCAACATTAAGGCATACCAACCTTTAAATGAGTACATTTCAATTTTTACAATGCCCAACGTCATTATATAACGATAATTATTTATAGATTTATGCTTAAGAAGCATTGAATTCAGAGCTGTACTGGGGAAAAACTGAACCCAGTCTATAAATCGCCATTTGATTTTTGGGAAGGAGAACCAGTTTCTCTATAATATGCAATGCCTCCCAGAAGATTTAGCGACATGGTGTATTTAGGTGCATTTGATGTTGAAGAGTGCAATCACGACTGTGCAGTGATGATGATGATGAACAACAGTGCCATTTTTTTAGCATCATGAATCATCATCTAATTTAAAAATTAAAAATAATCTTTATGACATTCCTTTTATTGCTGAGATGAATCGTTCTATTTGTTTCACGTTTATTGCTCTTACTACTCACTGGAGCAGGATAATAAGGCCTCAAATCCAGATTGATCTTGGCATTGAGCTGTAGTGCTATAAAATAGTGTACCTAGTTTCTTTGGGAAGGGCCAAAGGCTATTAGTATACATGCAGAAAGTCAAAGCCATGATTGAGTAATGACCAAGTATTGAAGAAACGATTATTATGACTATGACGAGGTTTTTAATGATTGACTCGGTAAAAATGGAAGTAGAGCATCCCGCTGGCTCTACAGCAAAAGTACATAACTTGCATAATAATCAACAAAGAAGCAATAAAAATCACAGCAGCACTGGCACCAACCAACAACCATAAACAGTCATAACAAACTTGTAAAGCTGATTTAAAAATCAAAAGATAGGTATCCTTAATTTGACCATTGCAAAGTATTTTTCCATCAACAGCAAAGTGCTAAAAGTTGTAAAAAAAATCAGTTGATTTGAGGATTTGAGGAGACTTGCTGTGTAAGTCCAGTATCATATATAAGTACATTTATCGGCATTTGGCAATATGAAAACTTTTACTCTACTTCATTTAGACGTTGGTAATATTTGTCAAATGACGCAACCAATTTTAAGTGTAATACCTTTACTTGCATTGCTTTACCTGTGGGAAAAAGGAACGAGTGAGAAAAAAAACAAAGTAAAACTCTATGTAAGCTTCCTCTCAGCTTATTTTTTCGTGTGATCCTCATCAGCACAACTCTAATTATTATTAGAATCTTATTTTTCATCATACCGGTTTATTTTCAACCAACCATGGTAACCACTAAAGTGTAGGATGATGTAACGTGCATGGGAGCAAAAGTGTCGTGTCGTCTTGGTGACATGACATGTCTGTCTTTCTAATACTTTTCCTGCTGTCTACTGGATTAGCTGACACTAGAGACAAGTAAATACATACACGTACCTTTCATACGGTCCATGATACGATATTTTACGATAAACAGGAAGGAAATGGTATGTCACCTAAATAAAACAAGCAGGCTCATCATCAGTGTCGTATTTCGTCGTATGTTACGTCAACCATAGCAGGAAACCAGGCATACCTCATCCAGTTTACCCAGTACACTATAATATGATACTTTGTGTCGTCGTCGTCAGGTAGTATGAGTTGTTTGCAATAATAAAAGGCCCGTTCCACCCAGTCTAAAATGGAATGCAACCAACCCCACAATACGCATGACATGTGTGTGAGAACATATAGCACAACAATACAAGTGTACTGTGTTATTGTTACGTTGTTACATATTAGATACGATGAAAAATTTGGTGTGAAACAACGGCATCAAGTTTAATATCCTCTTTTTCCTTGCGAAATTCATCTTAAATTTTCAGTAACAGCTCTTCTCTGAAACAAGCTAGGTATATATGGCAAGCACCACCGTTCTGTAAGGGGATACATGAAGCATAAATGCGTGTAACTATTTAATGGCTAAATGTAGTATACAGGTACTCCACAATAACTGTCTATTAGACACACACGGTTTGATTCAGCGTAACAAACTTGCCATAATATTATCAGTGGGGATATTTTGCACACTACAATGAGAAATATATATATGTCGAGCAGAGCAGAGAATGCTATTTTTTTTCAAATCCAAGTGATGAAAATACTAATATAGACGTACCTGTACAGCTCCTTTTCTTTCCCCTACTTCTAAAGAGTTGCTTTTTTGGTGGAAAAGTCAATTTATTGAGAGAACGACTTCTTGCTGAGAATGATGGGAATCAGGGGAAGGACGATTAGTGCACAACCTATACACAAGTACAAATTACTTGCGCGGCAGCCGTAGGACCTTTTATGCTTTAATCGTCTTAATAATAATGAAGAATCCATGTTAAGTCCGATTCCGTAATAGGAATTTTTCACTACTAAAAATGTAAAGGCATATTTAGACAAGATGCATTCCTGACGGTAGGTAGTGATTTCAAAGAAACTGGTCATTCTAGACCTAGGATACCACCGCCATCATAAACCTCTTATTGTTGTATTTTTTAAGTATTAATAAACACCTTTTTCATTTCCCATTTCCATTCATCTCATTGCGTTTACAACAAAACCGTGATCATTTTTTTGTGAAATGGCAGAGTGCACTGGCTAATTGAGCTTGTTTTAAAAAACGATATGAATATTATTTCTTTTCAAAAAAAAAACCTACCACGCTACCAGCTGAGAGTTTTCACTCCAATACAATCAGATATTAAATTACATAATAAAATGCAAAATAGTGGTATTCCTCTCTTTCTCCACCAAGACCAGCGCTACCACATGCAATGTTTTTCTATTCACTGCAACAATTATTGCACCACCATCAACAAAAGACCACCGTCCATCCTCTATCATTACAACTACTATTGTTACACTTTGGTTTCATCTTCATTCTCACACAACCTTCATCAGTGCGGAGCACCCGCGGCCATCAGCCGAAAAGATAAGACAAGAGATGGACAAGAAGCAGACCAAGCAATTATGTAGATGGGCTTCATCCATACATGCTATATCCATCCTTCTGCACTGCCCATAATCATCATCATCATCATCATCATAAGCCCATGTGCTCCCTCGAAAAAAATTGCATGCAAACACACAACTATCAGCAAGACAACAGTATTGTTGCAAAAGCCAGGCTACAGGTAGTAGACAAAACAAAAAAATAAGAGCATAATAATATTGTTATAATGGTTACGTTATGTTACTACTGAGATCACGATGATGATGATGATGATCAGCCCTCTCTTTAGGCAACGAAGAGCTTCTCATTTTCTTTAGTCGGTCGTGGTTCGACTCACTCATAGTCAGTCCGTCCGTCGTTGTTGCAGAACGTTAACCTTGCGGTCGTTACTCCTTCTCTTTTCTTCTTCTCTTCACGATCATCATCAAGAGCAGCATCATCGTAACAGTCATTCTCTTTAAATCTCGATACATATCCTATCTACCTTTCTTATTCATCTTCTTTCCACTTGTTCCATACATGCAGAAATTTGTGTACATCTTCATCCTTCTCTGCGTCTTGATCTGCACACACATATAGTTACGCAGCAGCAGACTCAGTCATTTTACTGAAATTTCCTTCGGTGGGTCTGATGTAACACAAGATCAGTTTTGTTGTTATGTCTCTCCTGTTTTTACAACTATTGGACATTATTGAGCTGTGGCCGTTTTCTTCTGGCTCATTCTATTCCTCTCAACGGCTTTTTCATTGTTGTCGTGATGAGCATTATGATATTACGATGATTCTGACGATCATCATGAGAACTCTGTGGGTAAAAGTTGCATTCAGCGCATGCAGTTTGCATTCAAGTGGTTTCATATCCGCGAATTAAATCAAACCAAACTAGGATATAAATGCGTATTGCTATGTACCTGTAATATATGTACTTGTATGAAACAGTTTACATTGTTGCAGCTGCGTAAGCAGGACAAAAAACAAGCAAACAAAGTTATAGTGTGTTTAGATAACAAGGAAACTATCAAAACGTAATGCTTTGTACTTGTTGTTTTAAACGTACTAGCGTGCACAGTAATCAACAGTAGAATATCACATAGGTAATCAAAATCAGAATACTCTGTAGCATAAAAGGAGGAAACTGCAATTTACTTCTAACACGACAACGATGTAAACTATCTAGCAAAAATCGGAAGGAAGGGAACATGTTCTGAATCAAACCTTTTGATCCATTTCTTTACATTGCTCAAACTACAAATCGCTAATGTTAATAAGAGTAAGAGACAGAGTGATTCTACTCTAACTTCAAAGACAAATATTCCATGATGCAGAAATAAAATTAACGAAAAAGCAAGTGTAATGCATAAACAAAGGCGAGAAAGTTGGGGCCTCCGACATCTCAAGATTTTTAAAAAAAAGTTGACTACCATACTATTGACTATGTAATGTACATACATATAAAAATATACTAAAGTACTTATTTTACATAATAATTGTGTACTATATACTACCTACCTATCATACATACATGCGTCTTACATTGTTAAGAATTTGCAGTTGTCCTATTGTTATTATTATTTAGAATTATTTTGAGCGGTTGCTTCGCTGATTATGAGCAGGATTATTTCTTCGAGTCTTCCTTTTCAAAAAAAGGAGAGAGTTTGTGGCTCAGCAGTCGAGTAGTATTGCTCATGTTGTAAGGGAATAGTAAGAAAAATAGAAGTTGATATTGATTATAATAATGGTGTGCTATATGGTAGTGAACAATATTGGCAATAATGCCATTATATTTACCTAACTATTTGAACAATATGAACAAGAGAAGCTGAGGGATATACTGATTGAGCGTGATAACAGTAACTATTCTCTGCAGAAGTTGCATCCGACTGAACCTCTTGATCGTGCGTGGTTCAATAGTTGTATCCTTATCCTCATCATCGTCATGATTCAGTCTTTAAGTCAGAGACGAAAACTTGTTATTTCTCCCTGTTTTTGTGGTAGCACTTTTTTGTGCATTATCTTCCTATTCATAAAAGTAATATCGCCTATTATGCTATTATTGCAATGAACCCGTAACTTTGTCAGAAAAAAACTGATTTCTTTCTCTGCTACCTTCTCTGCAGACATGCCTTTTCCATCATCAAATCCTGTTTTATCATTTTTAGTGTAACAAAATGTAACGAGCGCAGTAGCAAGGCACCATCATTGCGTTAAGTAAAGCTTGTCGTCCCTCAATTCTCGGCTTTCCTCTTCTTCCGTTTTTCAAAACTTGAAAAACTTCAAATGAATCATGAATCGTTTTTGATTAAACTTTTTTATTCTAAAGAAAAGCACAATCCGCACAAAATTCTCTGTTGATTATATTACGAGTCGATGAAAACAAGAGGAAAGAGTGGAACGAGGTGGGGGCTTTAATAGAAAACAGACAAGTTCAAACCATCCATCCAAATCGGATAGATGGCTTGGTTTGAAAAGGAATCAAGATTATCGGTTAAGCAAGCTGATATGCTGTTCCTTACGAGATTCACTTGCACGCAACCATGCAAGATGAAGAAAAAAGCATATTATTGGCAGGAGAAGTTAAAAGGAAGCGGTAAAATAGATTTTTTTCTAGTCAAAAGATGATGCTGATCGGAGAAGAATAGAATGATTATAAATTATGTTGCATTTACACCATAAGGGAAAGATAGTGATGATGATGATTTAACTAAAACGAACGGAGAAAAAACCGGTGTGTAAAAGGATGGTGGTGTGGCATGACATGATGAGCAGCAGGCCACTACTATCACATATTCATTGTTTAGTGCATTTTACTTCCTGAAAGAAAAAAAATTGTTTCCTCTTCTTCCGGATTGGAATAAAATAGAATATTTATTGATGATTGGATTTTGGTTGGATGGGTATCATGTCGTGGTGTGTTTTGGTGTGGCTAGACTTGACGTTTAATCAATTTCTTTCCTGAATGTATCTTGGCCAGGAGGAAAGGCAACACCTTTCTTAACCAACACGAAAGTTTTATAAGAATTTGATTGAGAAGCAAGCTTTTCTTTTTAAATTTCACGCTTCAATCATTCCCTTTTCTTGAGTTTGATTTCATTTAATATGATATAACAAATGTACTATAAGAACCCGAAATTGTTAACATTAGTTGAAAACGTTGCATCAAAAATATGACATAAGAGAACATACAAGAAGAGTTTCATCAAAATGAATACTCTGTATGCAAGAAACGTTATAAGTTTTCTAGGGAGAAAATTCCAAGCGTACAATTTTCCTCTTATCTTTTTCCGAGATCATCACGATTTTTCCTAAGCAACTTCCACATGCTCGCAACAGCAGTTACGGAATGGTTCCCTGTACTTCTCTTGAAAATGTCAGTTCAACAATGAAATCTTGACAGGGGTTTTAAAGTGCAATGTTGGGTACCATTGGATAAATCTGATCTGATCTGAATGATGGATACTTACGTATACGCAGAAATTACATATTATATACTGCCTTTTATTATCAAAGTGCTAAACTGCAACCCGATCCTCGTATATACAAGACAGGTATTTTCGCACAGTTTAAATAAAGTTTAATACCTTCTCCACGCTCTTTATCTACATTGTAAAAAGCACACGACCAAACAACACAAACCCGCATTTATAACACGTTATTATGCGATGAAATATTATTACCCTTGCGCTTAATGGCGGAAAAAAAAGTTTTTAGCATTTTTTAAACAGTTGAATGAATCCCCGAGTATCGTCCTCGCCATTCAATGATCAACCAAAGATGTAATAATAATTTAACAATAATGTTACATTGTTGAGGATGACACTCAACTGCATTCCATTCCACATCACCACACCGTCATCATCGTTTGATGCTCCATTGTTGACTCATATAAACACTTTTCTTCTTTTTCAAGTGCATGCAAATCATCAGCATCATCACTCATCACATTAGCAATAAGTGCGCTCGTTTACCACGTTGCCAAATTACATTCCATCATTTCATATCTACCTTTCACACACAGTCCTCCACCTTCAAGTTCAAAAAATGCTATCAAGCGATGCAGATTTATTTCATTTTCCAGCACCATTAGATCTCCGATACCACAGGAGAGTGTTACATTTCTTGTATTTCCACCTTACAATAGTTCACATGTAATCATCATTCTTGTAAGAATTTCAGTAATAAAAATCGATAAATCATATGCTAAAAGCATTGCAATTGCTATTATTCTGACTGAAACGAAAGGATAAGATCATGATATTTTTGTGACGATGACAATTCAAAGCAGCCAGTAAGATGATGATTTATTATTATTATTTTTACGAAGAGTTCTACCTGGATTTTTGGGGTCTGATACCATCAACAACAACTACAACAATAATAATTGTAATGACAGTAGTAAAAGTGATATATCATTAGAACGAAATCTCTCGTTGTTTTCACATCCTTTTCTGTTCCTAAACTTATGAGATATCCAAGTCTGCTTTTTATCAATCCATCATCATTTTCTCAGTGTGCTTGCACAATCAACAATTCAAAAAAAATGCAAACCAAAAAATAACGACGAACCGTGTATAAAAGTCAATGATCATATCATAACAATAATATATATTCGTCATGAATCAAAGCTTTGTATCTTCGTCTCGTCCAAAATTCAATTTTTGCATTTGGCAAAAAAATCTCTGCTATTCTCTTTTTGATCGTCAATAATCTTTTCGTTTTGTTCAACATACCGTGAATTTTTATTATTATTATTGCAGCTTAGCTTTTTAACTTCCGACCATCAACTCCTGCTTTCAGTTTTTTTCTTCTTGAATTCAAGAAATACTAGGAATTGTTTGTACCTAAACCTTTAGAACTATAGTGCACTTTAGTAGTTGCTGTGCATTGTGCACACGTGTACTACATCTATGCAGCTGTAAAAGTAGCAGCAATTAGCGTTGTAGGCATGCACTAGGAAGGCTATGCCATTAAAATTAAATGTGTATGTCAGCATCTCAGCAAAAACCCGAAAAAAATACTAACTTTTCCCATTTATCTGATAGTTTCTGGCGTTTAGAGCACGCTTGTTCTTCTACGCCACGCTGCACTACTTTTTTTTCTTTTGCTTCTGTACTGCTTCGCAACAATAGGAATATGGACAAAAGTAACGGGATTCCGACACATAGTCGACATCCAAGCCGTTCTCTGAGTTCTCTGCAGCAGACAGTCATGAAACTGATTATTACATTAACTTTGTTGAGAAGGAGAAATCCGCTTTTCCTTCCATCTTCTCGCGAAAAGACGCCAATTCCATCCTACAAATATGACACTTACTTACACGCAACGCCTTTCGTAATGGTAAACCAGTTCAGGACTTTACCAAGCTTACAAAGTCATTATCATTTTGAGGGAAAAAACCCGCCGTTGCCTCTTTTACGAGTCATCATTATCAACTGCATCAACACACTACTAACTGCTCTTTATCAGAAGAAAAAAAAGACAGGAAATGAAATTTCCTTGAAAGTGGAAAATAAAGAGGAGAAAAACCACCAAGAAATACGCCATATACGCATTCGTGTATAGTAGAATCTACTGAGCTTCTTTTTTCTTAAGACTCTTGTTATCTCCTGTAATGGACACTTGTTGTCCTGTAACATGCAACAAAAAATAGAAAAATATGTCTACCTAGAAGATTATTACATAACAAGTTAATACGTATGATAGTTATGCTATTAATCTTGCAGAAAAAAATCAAGTCAAGTTCAAGAGACGAAGTGCAGTGCGTTCTGCGAAAGCAAGTTGTAGCAGCTGCTCGGCTAAACTACAACCTAGATCCTCCTACTAATAATAAGATTAGCATTGGAGATTACCTATTTAGCACTCTCTTTTCGTCGCCAGTTACCTGAATGGTAGTAGTAAAGCGTTCATTCAAGAAGGCCTCACCACGATGATGGGAAAGAATGTAGCATGCTGCCTGACGGTATGACGACGAAGACGAACGCATAACCGTGCAGGTATGCCTGGTATGATGATCATATATAAAGAACTCTTGATGATCATTTCTTTTCAACAGTAGAAGCAAGTTTGTAGGAACATTTTTCTCTTTTTCATCAAGATTTTATATGCTAAGCGTCATGGGAATTTCTTCTTTGCTTAGATAAATTTGTTTAACTAAGCGAGATTTTATTTGTGTGTCTTGTCTGAGTGACTGCGAGCCGTTCCGTTATTATTACCACTAGACATTTATTATTATGTAAGTGCTTACACACACTGATGTAGGACTTATTGGTCAGCTGGTCACATTAAAGCACATTTATTTATTTTCTCATGAATGTCTCCCTTCTTCTCTTTGTGTTTGTGCGTTTACTTTTATTGTGCGTGAATTGAGCTTGCTTAGTGCAAGTCGTTCTATGTGTAGAAAGAATAAATGCGTATGACGGACACGGATGTGTGTATAATAGGTGTAGAGAGAGAGACTAGAGACTTTGAATTTGATTTGACACGAGTGAGATTATATTATGGCAAACAGCAGACCGCTATAAAAATGTTCCTTATTTACATATCGTCATTGTAAAGCTGCGTTTATACACGTATACATTTTACTTTGATATGACAGCTTTTTATGACCAGTGTTTGTATAAAGTAGTGTGTAAGTACTTAAGCCTGAAGTACAAAAAAACCATGTCTTTTCATGCCTTGTCATCACCCGTTACTTTTTTTCCACTGTTGTTTGATTAAAGCTGTAAAATAATTTTATATGGGGATCGCACCTAGCGTCGCGTTGGGAGTTGGACTTGATTTTAATATAATATAAGCAATAGGTTCGGCGTACGGCGAGTGGTAAATGCAAGAATTATGTAGATTTATGCCAAACATGAGATATTCTAGCTATAATCCAGTATGTGTGGTACAATATCCAGGCAAATTATTTTTCTCTATTTTCAATAATTTTCATGTGATTTTTTGAAATATGGGTTGTCAATGCATGCAGGTATGGCACAGGTTGCTAGGGCATTTGCATAATAATAGGTCTGATTTATTACGGGTTTGAGTGTACGCACACCTAACTGGGGAACAGTATTTGAAGTCTACGCAGCAGCGTACATATGACTGTATCACAGCCTGCACCTTTCGCGGACTCTGAAAGCAACTTTGATAAAAAATTTATACTTTTCTTTGTGATTCATATCATAGTGATAATGAACAATCATAATAAATGGTCTTCATTACAGTTAACTATCATTTTCTCACAAAACTACAATCTAGTCAACGTGGGTGCCTATTTTTGAGAATAAAACATAACAATAAATGCTTGCACATAATGGAAACCGCTACATTGGGTCAGGACAATGTTCATGAACGTTTTATATGGTATGTATGTATGAAGTATGTGGAAGAGAAATGCAGTTAAATCTTTGCTCTTACCTACTCACACATTTCGAGCCAGTAAATCCGAATACTCATTTAAGGCATGACTGTCTTTCATACTTTCCGTGGATAATAATTGGGATGCATTGGAATTCTTTCGTGCAATAAATAAATATCGATACTGGTATCTGCATTAAACTCATCGATTTTATAGCCTGTCAATATCATCATACTAGCCGTTACACGCTCAAAAAGAGAACAAATTGGTTCATGATGATGATAATAACTTCCATCCGTTGCACTGTTATTGCGTTCTATCCCTGAATCGGAAAATTTTGTACTTTAACCAAATAAAACTTACAATGATGAAGACGTGTAATGTAAAATAAAATGCTCTGTCCTGACCATTATCATCACAAGACAATTCAAAAATATGACGGGCACTTTAAGTTTTTCACTGATTTTCCTCACAACTTTTCCCAATTGCCACCACCAATGCACTTTATCTCTGGTATATATCTTTATTCTAAACATACGATGAGGCCGCAGGTGGAATTTATGATAAACCTAAAGTAACAAAGTCGTAAAATTTAGGTATCCTTCAAAGTACGTGCAATGCTGCTTTGTATATAGTCGTCACTCATAGTTCTTATGTAATGTTCGCTGACTTAAACCGCATAGTATAATTTCATTGCCTCTCCATTAAGATACCAGATATTCCGAATGTTACGGCAGTTTTCTCTTCTCACAATGATTAGGCACTGGTATAAATAAACCTTTACAATGTAACTGTGGTTTTGCTACAGTGTACACTGAGATAAAAGCAAACGAATTAGTCTACTCATATTGATCCAAAATCAGTAATTGAAGTAAACCATTCTCATATTTTTACAAATGTTTACCCTAATTTACATCAAATTGTTAAAGAACGATTTAAAATTAATATTGCAGGTTTGGCATTTTATACAACGGTACCCGCTTACCACAAAACTGATTCTTGACCAAGAGCAACATCATTAAAATACGCAAAAAAAAAACGGTCTGGTTCAACAAAATTTGATAAATACAAGAGATGCATACCACAGTAAATATATGTATATTTTTGTCTTGAATTAAATTATCTATCAAAAAGTGTTTAAAAAGTCAATCTAATTCTAAACTGTCGGGTCGATTTTTAAAGTATGCAACCTCTCTCTCTAACTTGTCATCAGTTGTCCATTACATAATACCTTACATGTTTTCAAACGCACTTTCATGTTACTACTTTGTTACTACGAGATTCATTTTTGCACCTCACACCATTTCACTCTTTCCCGTGATGTGTGATATAACTCTATTTATTTAGTCAAACTGAAAGGAAAAGGAAGAGAGAAAAAACCCGTTTCTAAAAACAAGTATTCAGAATAGGCGTTAGTCTAGTCATTTACATTATTATGTTACTGTATAGCATAGTTAAGTAACTCGTTGCGTTGGTCAGCAAAGGAGACAACGCAATAGTAAGATTACCCGACTAGAAGAAGAATGTGATGCATTCTGTAGATTTTTCTTCCTTCCTTGTTTACAACCTTTCTTCTACTCAATTCCTTGCGGGCAAACGAATTTATAATTTAATAGGTTGTCATGACGGTAAATCGGCATTTAAAAACATTCCTCCTCGCCGCGCAAAAATTAGACGCAACAGGGAAAGGTCGCGCTTTACATTGCTCTTTGATAAAGTTATAACTGTTCTTTTGAAGAAAAACAGCAAAATCGAAAGATTTTTTTTCACAGTGCTTAAAAGAAACTCTTTTTGTGTTGATATTTCAAGAAACATAATAATATATTTGCAACCTTTTTTTTTGCAAAAAAATGCTATCAAACTTGGCGAGAGGATAAAGTATGCAATTTCTTGTGATTTCATATTTTTAAAAAAACTTTAAGGAAAAACAGTTAAACGCTGTAGTGACGGTGACACCATTGACCAAAAATGTGCACTGATATTGTAAAAAAAAACAAGCTTATCACGTGCCGCAAGACTTATTAAATTCCTCCTCTGCTCTGCAGCCTGTCCCAAGTGTCAATCTCTCTCATTTCTCTGCTGTCATTTTTACACTGCTAGAATACAAATTCTCATTTAAAATTAATATCGGCCAATTAAAAGTGACTTGTTTATGAAATGGAATCACCAACCAATTATTTATTTACTTATAACATAGGTAATAAGCAAGTTTGTTGTTCATCATCTGCAGTATTGTGTATATGCCCAATCATACACAATTTGTGCAAGTGGTTTCATTTTCCTACTTATTGCATTTCATTTATTCTTACGGCCAAAAATGTAAACAGCAATAATAAAAAAATTTCCCTATTTCCGCTCCTCCTTTCCATTTTTGGGCATGGGAAATCAATAAAAGTCTGACCATTGTGCAATAGAATGTTGATGGAATTAGGGAGACACAAGTGGTGAGCCTACCGCAAAAAAACATCAACTAAACAAATTAGTTAGAAAAAAAACATGGGTAAAAAGTAGCCCTTCTCAGCTAATCGTAAGTATGCAATCTCTGGTCTCATACAACCTACCAGGATGACTAGGTCGTCAATGCGTTGTCTTTTTGTGAGAATAGGAGATGATGTTGCAAATTGACATGTTGGTTGACCAGTTGCTGACTGACTGTAAGATAAACAGGCGAAAGAAAGTGTTTTTGTCTTTGTACCTTACCTTTGCCAAAATTTTCAATGCAAGTCATTCAATGCATAAACGCAATGAGATTCTCGAAAGAAGGGTTAAAAATCTCATGTTGATGCTGATAATGATGATGATGATGACTCGGACTGAATGCCAATGAAGTGTACAATGCAAATTATGCAAATATTACACTACATAAAACTATGAAACTAATATGTTGTTGCCTTTTAAACTCAATCGTAATCCATGCACAAATACAGCGTGCGCAAATTACCATCATTTGTTCATCATTTCACTTTCAATTCTGTTTTTGTCCAGGTTAAGGAAGATTACCTATATACCTGCGTAATTGTATGCGTGTCTATGTGCTTAGCCTACTAACTCAATTCACTTCTTCAACCATTTCATCATCAGTTAACATTGATGACTTCACTGGTTTACATTTTGTACCATCCCAGAGGAGATTTTGTGTACATAATAATATGACCCATCATCCTTACACTACACTCCTTTAGATGATGTTACAGATAGTACAGATTGCATAGGTGTTATGCAAAATGCAATCTGTCTCAAAGAAATGTTAAAAAATTGAATGGGTGATTATGTCATTTAGGAGCATCCACTGGTACCATAAAAACATGCAGACTATCTGCAAGTTAAATCTAAAACATATAAACATTTTTCTTCTTATTTGTTTTTCCTTCCCAACGACAATCCTGGCACGACACACATTTTCAAATGGCATGTCATCATGATCAAACCAGAGGAAGGAGGCCACCACCCAGCATTATTCACCAGCAGACCATCATCACAGGCGGCATAAACTATGGTTAGCCTTTTCCTTGTACGTAGGTGGTTTGGTTGAATTAAGAAATCCCTACTCTGAATCTACCTAGATATTATAACGTATTAGAACACTACTGCTTGAATCCTCTTTTTCCTTTAGCAGAATACAATGCAAACTGATTGCGTAACATTTTCTTGAAGAGTATAGAAAGAAATATCTAAGCTTACCCAGTTTAAAACATCGCAACTAAGGCAACGCTATTGTGGTAGTGAGGGATCAGGATGGATGATAATAAATGTTCCCATTGTATACATCAAAGTATTACATGCTATACGTATTTTAATTGAATCTTTGTAACGGTATTACTGCTGCACTTTCAATTGACCAGTTGCTAATCGTAACGTGAAAGGTTCAACAGCGCCACTCAATGAAGCAGAGGAAAAGGAGGAGGAGATGGAGGAGCAAAACATTATGTTACAGAAACCCCATCGTAATAATAATAATAATAATAATAATCCACCCGACTCATGCAATTGTCAGTTGTTTCATACTTTGTACAAGGTGTACTAACGTGTTGATGAGCTACAAGTTACACTGGTAATCATGCTGACAGAACATGAGCCCGTGACGATGAGAAATTAAAATACTTTAAGCAGAGAAGCATTTTTCATCCTAGCTCATTGTCAACATTTGCTTTTGATTATTCTATAATTCATTCATTGGGCAATAAACTGATAGTAATCCGAATATCAATCGAACACAAGAATTACATAATAATAATAATAATGCGTTAATGCGTATAGTGCATTTCCCAATTGCTGATTGTTGCTATTTGTAAAATTAATGAATTCCCCAATTCAATCAATAGAAACACGAAAATTTATCGACTCATTCATCATTCATTACTCATTTAACTCTTAGACAGTCACAGCTCTATCGACTCCTGTTCGGTGGGTGTGTACAATTATAAGAAGCTCTTCAAACTTTTGTTGCGTAACTCGTGTATATGCATGCATATTTGTCTATATTATTATGAGAGTAGAAATTTTGTTGCATGATTTAAGAACTATCAAACACGCTTCAAAACAACAAATTGACTAGTAACGTCATTAGATAATAATATTTTATCGATCAAGTGTTTCGACTACTGAGGACCCATACCATAGAACCATTGGTTTACATGATTTTATTATTTGAAAAGCCACCGGTTTTCCTCATGATGATTTAATTAATATTTTCATTATTTTATGGATCGGGTCGGGATCCATTTGACAAGTTGATTAGAGCTATTTATTCTTTCTCTTTCGCTCTCATTATCTTTAGTAACGCTCCCAGTCTAATGCTTGCTTATCATTTGATTAACAACAAGAAATGCGCCTGATATTGCAGCTTTTATTGCTCTCATTTCACCGCTGCACGTCTACTTTCGTAAATTGACGACGATTTCCGTCAAAGATAAAGTGGGAATAGTGTAAGTACTTACTTTACAAAACATACAGTAGTAAAATGTTAATAATAATATTACTTGGAGCAACAACAGCTAAATTAGAAAATTATACCCGTCACTGATCAAATTCGCTCGTCAGCTTCATTATCAAAACCATAAGAGAGGAGAAGGGAAGATTGAGACGACCAATCAATTGTAGATAGTGAACGAAAAGGATTTTATTTAATCGACCAGTGCAGTGAAGAAAATAAGTATATTTGTTAATTTGTTATTATTATGCATTGCATATCAGTTAATCATGCACACACACAAGAATATTTCAATGAATGGACGATGAAAGAGGAATTGATGAATTAAGATAACTGTTTATTTTTTCTCTTGCAATAGTCTCCCTCCTGAACCATTCGAGTTTCAAATTTCCTTTTTTGTGCCGTCCGCAGAAGCTACGTTTGCAAATGAAACGTACGCACAAGCTCAGTTTCTAAATGTGAAAAAAAGGGATGGTAAATTATGTTTAGAAAGATAATATGAGACAGTAAAATATAATGCGTTATTACTTTAATATCTCTTTGAAAAGATATATTTAAAAACGGTAACAATATAGGTATGTTATTTTCACAATGCAGACAATACCGTCGCTATTGAATGTATCCAATTGTTGCATTATTTGTTGTTTGTGCTGCTGTATTTACGAACTCCAACTGAAGTAAAAAGATTTTACGACAACGCATAGTTAAAGATTCGCTTAAAAGCAATAATAAAAGTCAAAAGGTAATCAAATCAAGTCATGTAAAAGCAGAGCTTACGAACAAACTGCATACACGCAACAACACGCACCGACAGATGGTAATAATATGAGACATATTATTTTAATAAATGATAATAATAATAAAATATCAGTGCATTCCTTTCTTTCTACTACTATACCAAACGCATACAATTACAAATAAAACGGTACACAAAATCAAAAATAGCTTTGCATCTTACCACAAATAGAAGCTTATCTGTGTGGTAGTCTCTGTTGTGAATCTTTAAAATAAATATCTGCCTCGATTAAAGACCACAGAAATGCTCCTGACGTGGTATTAACGCACTCTTCCTAAATATAAATTGGCAGATGCTACACACTACATATATCTTCAGTGCTTGCTTGCTTAAGTTCCTTACGTGTTTAAAAAAAGTACCTGCTACAATATAGCATTTAGCATTACGACAAAATTGACAATGCTTTTTTATTGTGTGCGGGGTACAAGTGCACGGCGCACTTCAACGCTAATACATTCTACTACTATTTAGGTATATTTTCTACGGTAGAAATAACCGTAACGTATTTCATTTTATCATACATCTCTACAGTCATATTTTTACAGATACATAGTCACAACAAGTGCATACAATGTTCTTCGGCGATGAAAATTTTGACGACTTTAGTGGATTTGATGGTTACAGTAAGGTGGATATGAATTGAATGAATGAATGAATGAGAAAAGCCATTTTTTATTATGCACGTTTAAAGAGAAGAAAATCGTTTTCCCTTTTTCCTTATATGTCTTCGTCTGACCCATTTCCAATCATCATCGTCATCGGTTGCTTCACTTGCCTGCTTGTCTGTGTTTTGTTTGAGGGTAGAATGAAATACACATTTGTACAATTGTTAGGCTTCAGTGAGTGGCTCTTGTACAATCGCCGCCAGTACGATGGACTCTGCTGCTGCTGCTGCTGAAGCTGATGATGATGATGATTATGATGGAAAGCCTCCTTTCAACAGATTTTTAAAGCATTTTGCTTAGTTAGCCGTTTGAGAATGACAACAATGGTTTCGATGAATGGACGCAGTTCTTTACCTTTCAAACAATGAATTTTGTTTGTTTCTTTTGTCTTGCTCATGTAAATTCTAGGAATATATGGTGGGGTTAATGAAAATGAAGAGTTTATGAGGATAGTTCCGGTTACACCTTTTTAAAAGTAAAAATGTCGATACGAGAAGAGAGAAATTTCCATCTTCAACTTCCTAATGGTCGGTGCTTATCATCTTGAAGCTGCCCATTATGCTTGCATCCAAATAAGCCAATAAATTTAGGTTTGGCTGGCACTCAAGTCATCAAGAGAAAAACCTGCTGTTGAAGCGTTGAAATATTTATTAGAGACCAATGGTTTGTCTGTAAAATGCATGAAAAATTTATGGCCCCTGGTTTTTATCACCCTTGCTTGTCATTGCTTTTTGCTTGCTTGCTTGTTTGCTTACTTCACAATTGCGTTGAGCTTTCTAGACAGAAAATGAAACTGATAGCTAAATGATTTGTTTTTGTTGTTTCCAGATATCGACGAGTGTCAAATTCCTGAGCTGAGATCCAGGTGTGTCCAGAACGCAGAGTGCTGCAATCTCCCGGCTCATTTCATTTGTAAATGTTTACCAGGCTATGAAGGAGACGGGGAGGTGGAATGTCGAGGTGAGTGCAAACATTAGTTTACAGAAAAGCATTACTTTTTGGTTGAATTGTATTTAATCCAGCACACTGATTGATTCATGGTAGGCTGAAACGCAAAGAAAGGTACATAGAACAGAACAAGAAAAGTGGATACGAAAAACCATTAGGTTATCTAGAACTGTTGATTCCCATCAATTAATTTCGAATCGCGAGTTCTAGTGCATTCATCAAATATAATTGTTGACATACTACATGAAATACCACTAAATAATGGTAAAATTGTCACCTAAATCAAAATTTTCTGTGCACCGAAATTCAGAATTTTCACTTTCTTTGTATCGAAAGAAGTACCAATGTGACTTGATGACATAATGAGAGAACACTTTTTGTATTTAAACACGTTTGCAAAGATTAAAAACTAAATAGGGAGTAATGTCCATCAGTTCAAATTTAATTTTTAACAAGATCACTCAAAACAAAATCAGCCCAACTTGTTGAGCACATTCCTTAAATTACTCACATGGATCACATTTTCGAGCACAGAGGAGAATAATATTTTCGTTGAGTATATACCCACAAGATTAAAGCCTAATTCTACTTTCTACAATTTTACGGCATATTATGGAAACGCTACTTATATCATAAGTGAACAAAGCAAAGCATTTCCGCGCATTGATTTCAACAAAACTTTGGCACGCTATAAAAAAGGTTTTTGTATTAAACATTTTCATTGTCATGACAGTCATCTCCTTTGTGTGTGACTAGATACTAATATGCCACCAAATACGAGCTAACAAAAGGGATTCACCGTTTCTTATTCTCTTGTTCATTATCAAAGTGCCATATATCTCTTGTTGGCTCGCATCATCACATTTCTTTGAATTTTCCTTGGTGCTGCTATGAGTGTGTGTAGATCTTTGGAATCAAAAAAATCTGCAACAAGTCACGATCTGACCCTAACAACACAAAAGCCTCAATTACTTTTTTTTTGTTTTATTGCGAGAATCGCAATCGACTCTTCAAGCTCAGGCATCAAATTCCCTAAACTTCAGGTCTGGCCGATGAAGTGAATCACAAAAACAACAACTAAAACAACCACCCTTTTAATCAGAAAAGCGAATAAAGAGTATCATCATCATAATCATAAAGTGCATTGAAATAATATGAGAAAATCCCCGCTTACATGAGTAACGTATTAGGATTTTTTTGTTGTTGCTCGGCACACCATATATTATTACTGCAACAATTTCATTTGGACTTGTGCGGATGATGATGGAAGCTTACAAGCTTACTGGATTAACAAACGAAAAACCCTGCGTAACCTAGACCAGATAAATGTTTCTTGCATTCTGCAGTCTATGAGAAATAATGGTATTTACTGCAAAATCCGACGTCCAGAAAGACTAATGATGATGTTGGTGATTTGTAGGTTTGAAGAGAAACATTCTCGGATAAATTTACTTTGAAAATCCTGGGTTTTTTTCGGACTCCATTATGCAATACACAATAATGTAGTCGTGCATACAGACTTTTACACTGACAAATCGATGGATGATAAAAAGTTTTATGAACTTTCTACCTCGCTTCCCAGACATCATATTATAGAAAGTATTTTGTACTTTGCTGACTGATTGGTATGCTCATCTTTCTGATCATTGTCATTTTTATGAGCTGAAGCTGAGCACACTTGCATGACTATTCGTAGTAATCGTAAGTGCAATGCATGTGATTTTTTTAGTATCTATCATGTCAATAACACGTTGACGATCATACATACATACTACATGCTATTTACATAGGGAATATTCGATTATAGATTGAAAACATTTATTTGTGCGGATGCATTTTTATTGAGAGTGTTTTTCGCAGTCGGTTTAAATGTACATAGGTACCTATTCATTTCTTCTAAGGCATTTTGCGCTGCATAACGAATTGTATTAGCCTTTTGCTAACAAAATATTATACTGATTTAATTTAAACGCTTAATGAAATATGATACTGCGTATTCCATCAGGTAAATTATTTGTGCACTGTGCATTCCATAACTTCATATAATAATTTGCTGTGCTACCATTATATTTCGTGTAATGATAAAATAATAATAATTCTTTACTCTTTTTTCTTTTAGATATCAACGAGTGTCAGTCACCCGACTCGTGTGGAGAAAATGCACTTTGTCAGAATACACCTGGCAACTACACTTGCTCCTGTCAAGATGGCTTTGAAGGAAATCCATACGAAAGGGTATGAATGAACAAACTATAAACTTTAAAATACTTTTCTTGCTGAAAAATTGCAAATTATAGTATTGCCCTCCCATAAATAATGTGTAAAGGTTAAGTATATCATGGCAATTTAAGGTACAATGACAAACGTGTGTATTGACGTCAGCCACAGATCGATTGAAATTAAAACCGGGTTTGCTCTAAACCTATCAATTCTATAATTATCTGATTTAAAATCTTTTTTTGAGCTTGCTTTCTTAAGTTTGTACAGAGATGTAATGATGATGACCAATAATAGAATTTTGCATTACAGTAAAAAAAATATAGTTCACTCATTTAACCTTTTTTTGCAAAACACTACAAGGACAGTATGAAATTAGTCAACATTTTCTGATTTTACTATAATTCATTATTATTGGACACATCACGAAATGGATAAGATTTTAACTTTTTAACACAAAGTCAGAAAAAAATGAAGGACCTGTCGCTGTTGTGCGAACCTGTAGCAAGGGAAAATAGTTTAAGGTTGGAATGTATTATCTTGCAGACAGATGAATGGGATAAAAAATGTGCAACTATTACGTGGGATCATCTTGTCATGAAATGATCGTAAACATGATCATTAACGTCAATATTTTTAGATGCAATGCAATAAATGTAATTGTTCAAGAGTAATCGAATAATTGCAATCTTTCCTCTAAATCAATCATAATTATAATAATATCCTTTCCTCTTCTCGACTCCCTCTCATGATCCATTCTTATTTTTTATTATTTCTTTTCTTGTCGTGTGGTGATGGTTTATAGTGCGTGGACGTAAATGAGTGCGAACGTGACAGTGCCTGTGGGCAAGGTGCACGTTGTACCAATCTCAGGGGATCTCATACATGCGAGTGTCCAGAAGGATTTACCGGGGATCCATATGGGGGTGGTTGTATCGACATTGATGAGTGTCTCAGTCAACCTTGCGGTGAAAATACAGCTTGCGTCAATGTACCTGGAAGTTTCTCATGTACCTGCAAAGATGGTTTCCAAGGAGATCCTACCAAATCCTGCGCAGGTCTGATAATGAACTTTTTCTTTAAAATTTCCATAGTAAAATGATAAAGATTTACAAAAATAGTCAAATTTCTTTGAACAATTACGAGTCAAGAGAATATTTTTTAGTTAGCAAAAGATGCAGGACAAAAATAGTCAATGAATCACAGTTGACGCAGTACACAGTTCACACATTCATGTAGATTTGTAAAATTTTCAGTTGTAAATTAATTCCACAGTATGTAGTTTTGACCCAATATTTTAACTTTGTTGTGTGCTAATATTTTGTAAATACGTAATGTACTTTAACTTGATTCACGTTGTTTTTGTAACCATGACAATAGCATTTTTAACAATAGCTAATTGAATATTAATGGATGACACCGCTCAACCAACCACATAACTATAACTAATAATAATAATATAAATAATTATGACAATCGCTAGATGTGAATGAGTGTTCAAGAGGAAATGGAAACGCAACACTCTCTTCGAACGTATCCTCAGAATCCGAGCTTTGTGGTAAAGAAAGCGTTTGTATTAACACGCCTGGCTCATACCGCTGTGAATGCCGACCTGGCTACGAGGGCAATCCCAAAGAGGAGTGTTTTGATATTAACGAGTGCATTTCCGGGAGTGCTTGCGGCATCAACGCAAAATGCTTCAATGTGCCAGGCTCGTTCAAATGTTTATGTCCAAAGGGTTTTACTGGAGACCCGTACAAGTTTTGTGAAAGTACGCAAACATGTCCTATAAAACCTCACAAAAAATCTAATTAACGCTTACGTTTTTTCCTACTCTTGGCTTTAGCTTTTTCTTATTGCTTTTCACCATTATTTTTTGACTTTTCGACACTGCCAAAAGGAAAAATAGTGCCTTACAGTTACAAATATTATTATTATTATTATTATTAATTACCGCGTAATTTTTTTCATGAGATGATAACGAAGAAGAAAACAGCAATTTAAAGTGAATTGATTTACGAGTGAGTCAGTCTGTTCAGCAGCAGCACTTGTTTACTTTTTGACCTACTCCTCCCCCTCATGCCACGCATGATGTCAGTTGAAAATGGCTTGAATTCGAAGTTTTAAAAGAGCAGTGATCGTATTTCAGGCTGATTACAATGTATGAGACCCTTCAGCCTTTGGGCAAAGTCAAAAGTAACTGCCTACTGCTAATTACAATTGACGATGATGATGAAGTAACAGACTCGTCGTGTGCATTGTTGATACAAAAAAAAATAGAAACAAAGCCGTGAAGTCTTTCTCCTAACGCAATACCATTATTATTTTCATACTTTGCAATTTTGAGTTTTCTGCTAATTACAAGAAGGGGTCGTTCACAATATAACGTATCCAATCAAGCTTCACGTTTAAAAAAGACAATAATTACCTTTTGGCAGCTTAAAAGTTAGTTCCAACATTATCTTCCTTTTTGTACACGCTTACGCATCACTTTGTACTTTGTTTGCTTAGAAAATATTTATTTAAAAAAAAATGCTATGCTGTAATAAAAAATTAATAATAATTTGTGTGTGTATAATAGATGTAAATGAATGTGCAAAAAGCCCATGTGGCGAAAATGCTGACTGTATTGACACCGTTGGTAGCTTTACTTGCGTTTGTCAGCAAGATTATGCTGGGGATCCTTACACCAAGTGTGTTGGTTAGTACAAAAACATAAAACAATGACAATACTTACATACATAATTTTATGATAATTTACTTTTAATAAATTAAATCGCAAAATCCAATGAATTCTCGGTAGTAATAATTAAATGGTGATGCAACAGATAACTAATAATTATTTATACAATTTTACATTCTCATTTAATTCAATACCACATACATATTTATTTATTACCACAAAAATATACTACCTATTTAGCTGTTTAATAACTGCTCCGCGCCTCTATAATCAATAATACTTCACAAGAGCCCGTAGTACCAATGTAAATATTAATTATCAATATAGATGACAATAGAAGATAAATATGTATAAAGTCACACTGAGACACATATGAAAATATTGTATTTTGATGATATTTAAAAATGCTCATAAAGTATCACCCACCCCTAACAAAAACAATAATAGTAACATTTTGTGCTTGAACATTTTGAAAAACCCTTCATCTAACAACGTTAATTACGTAATAATCCGTGAACATGACCTGAACAACTGCAAAATCATGATAACCTGTAATTACATTTCTTGTATGAAATTTTGTAGATCGCAAATCGGAACATGAATTAACGTTTATCTTAATAATTAACTTGACACTTTTCAACCTAGTTAAGAAAGATAATAGAGGAGACACACGATAGCAGAAAAAAATTAACCTGTTTATTCAATGCAAATTATTTACACTTTTTTTTCCACACTAGCAACCTTAGTAGGTACATATATTATGCCAGTCTAGAAAAATCAAAGATGATTAGAAGCAGAGAAAAAACAAGATTGCGAGTTGACACCTTGCTCTTCTAGCTCTCCCGTTGCTATCCTAGATTGATTAGCTGCTAGAAAAACGATAATAATAACATTCAACAATATAAAAAAGAAAACATAAATAAATCAATGATATCTTTTAATTGCTAAACTTGACAATGAATTCTTCTTCATAATATGTTTTCTACCTTTCGATGATTAGAGCTCAGTTTGTGGTACAGAAAAAAATGGATAATTATTTTCAATTAGGAGAAAGAAAAACAATCAACTTGCAATAAATATTCGTTGAAGAAGTCAAGGAAGTGTCTCTGTTGATTAGACAATGAGACACAACGCATGACACGAGAGGAGCTATATAAGAAATTTATAATTTGATGCAAAGTGAGCTTTGATTTTCTTGATGTGCTAAAATTACAAAATGATTTTTTTTAAATTCTCGTTGCCGCACCATGTAGACATTGATGAATGTACAACGATCGATCGTCCATGTGGACTGCACGCTATCTGTGATAACGCTTCCCCAGGATATACCTGTCGTTGCCCACAAGGTTTCACGGGGAAACCTGATGCCCGAACGGCTTGCGAACAGGTATGAAGATGATCGTCATGCATAATGATATGATTATGATAAGATGCGTGAATGAATGCACACACTTTTTAGAAGAGCTTGTGTTTGCAAGGGGTATAAAAATGGAAAACTCTATTTGAAAATAATATTGTAATAATAATGATAACAAAAAAAGAATTGAGACGAGGTTGTTTACACCTGATACCTAATTTGCATAATATTGCTGGTGCGTACCACCATGTATGCGGGAAAAAATTTCGTGCACTACTCGTACAGTAAAAACATTTGTACATTTACTAGGTTGACGTTACAACCGTGTGCCAGTCCAACTTTGATTGTGTCAACAACGCCGAGTGTGTTCAAGGCCAGTGCTTCTGTCGGGAAGGATTCCGAGCTAATCGAGCTGAATGTGTGGATGTGGATGAATGTCAGACAAATCCATGTGGATCCAACTCTCTTTGCACCAACACGGCAGGGAGTTTCAGGTGCGAGTGTAGTACCGGATTCCGGGGATCTCCACCGGCGAAGCCATGCAAAGGTAAACAATGAAATCTGAATGATTCATGCTCCTGTCTGGTTAGTTGTCAGTTTTCTAGTATAGTAGTCGATTCAGATTGCATGTTGCATGTCTGTATGCATGTATTATGAGAATGAATTAACACCCAGTGCAACTTGCAACAACGTCTGGACAAAAAATAATAACAAGAATAATAATAATCTCTACCTACATTGACAAGAAAAAATTAGCACCTTCCAAAAAAAAGTGCTAAAAATCTACATATTTACACACAAACATGAATGTTTTGACAACAGAAACGCACCTTACTACTACTACTACTGCATTTTATTGTGATTATGATAACAATGTTTTTTCTATTGTGATTTGTTAATATGACTTCCAACACCGACTCCAGATATTAACGAATGTCTTAGCCTGCCATTCCCCTGCGGAACAAATGCCAAGTGCATTAACGATCCTGGATCATACAGATGTGAATGTCCGCTTCCACTCGTTGGCAATCCCTTTGACACTTGCATGCGTGAGTAAACAGAACAGAACACACAACTACACAAAAATACATTCCTAACAATACAATACACAGTACACACTATAATATTACCACATACTCCTTTCCACCTGTACAATTAACACCTTAAACACACTGTACATAATATATAACCTTGCATTTCTTTACATTTGAAAAATCTAGCTACCTATATACTTTTACTTTGAGAAATTAACACACTCATTTCCTTTCACAGCAGCAACAACTGCAACACCACTACCACATCACTATCACTACTACCATTGCCACAATAATCACACATTAAAGCAGTTAAATTACACCAGTACAAAAAATGTGCAGTGCATGCATAAAAACACAGTCACTAATCACGGTTCACTATTTACTCTAAATTAGCAAGAAGCTATAATATATACGTTGCGACACTGACGACGATACACCTTTTCGTCACCCATCACTTTTTGCTCACTTTACTCCACCAAAATGTCATTTTTACGTGCAGTGCACGTTTTTTATTAGCTTTAAACACAACATCACATAATCATAATCACAACACTTTATTTACCATCTTTGCCGCATCTCCTTCACTTTTTTTTATATAATATGCACAAATTCTAATGCATGCGACAACATGGCAACGAACGTATTGCACATTAAAAAACAATAATTACCCTCGTCATCACATCCCCCCTCCCCACTCCCATTCTCGTGGCAGCATCTGTCGAGAGAAGAGCAATGATGTCGCGCATGCTTCATTATCAAAATTTATTCTTCAAACTTTTAACCCTTTTTATAGTTTTATAGTTGTGACATGTTGACAATAATAATGGTGATAATAATATCACATTTTTTACATGTACAATAATATGCAGTAATGACAATGACAAGTCAAAAACTTTAAATGCCAAAGCATAACATCTTTTACAGTCGAAACCACCGTTAAAAACGTTTTATGGGGAACTATAAAATTTTCGGAATAATATATTTTTACAGCTTCATTTTATTTCTGCAAAAAGGTACTAAAAAGACGCGCCTCTTTGTGGGTAATTTTTATGGACAATCATGATGATTTCAAATTCGTAGCCGTAACCATCCACCCATAATTTCTTTGATCATCAAGTAGTTATGAAACGCAAAGTTTATTTTAGTAGTTGTTTGAACAAATAATGTAGACTCATCATTTCATCTTAAATGTTAATACTGACCAGGGTGTTGACTTTTAATTATCCTGTGTGGAGAAAAGATCCAGTTACTTTTCTCTTATGAATATTCACCATATTCATATTCATTAAAGAATGCTTCTACGAACCAGACATCATCATCAAACTCATACAATAGGAATAATAGATTTTATTTAGAAGTATGCACATCACTGCCAACACTTTACGAGCCATCAGTTGTAGCAATCGACATTGTCGTGCTAATTGTTAATAAAATGATAACCATAAAAACAATTTTTGATTGCTAAAAACATGTGCAAGCTCTCTTCTCTCGGTGAGCCTTTTTTCCGTGAGAATATATAAAGTAGAATAGGTGGTAGTAGTACTATTCATGTTGATGAAAGCATTGATGCAACGCGATACAGTATCATTTACGTATCCTGCACCACCCACATTTATTTTTAGTTCCGAGTTGGACGTTCGAAGCATTCTTGTGGATAGATAGTTATTCTTTCAGAAAAAGTAGAGAGACAAGTAAGTAGTAGTACCGTGATTGTATTAGTAACGACGATGATGATGATGATGGCCACACTATTACCACCACATTTTTTTTTTACAATTTTGCATATAATGCGAGTAATCCCGTTTTATTTTCTTTCATGAGAACCACCTAACGGGTACTTTCCGTTGTGTGTGTGTCTCTCTTCTCTGTTGCGTAACAATGCATACAATATTGGTTAACGATGAGGCTGATGATGAGAATGATAGCGATACCATATATTATGTAATACGGCATAACCAGTACGTGTCCGTAGAAATGATCGAGAGAGGCCGAGGAAAATGCATAAAAATCATCATTGTAGCAATAAATAGTGCCATTATTATTATTATTAGCTGTTTATGTAAGGTGGATCTGCTCAAGTTTTTTCTTGAGAACTTCAAAGTAGGCATATATATATAAATAGAAGAGTTAATGGGATTTATTATTCAAAGAGAGGAATTTGTATTCATGACGACAATGATGACATGAGAGAGAGAGAGAGAGAGAAGAACGAGAGATGCTGCTTTTGTTCCACTGAAAAGGAAATGAGCAGAATTAATTTTTAACGGGCTGACTGGCAGGCTCAAAGAGGCACCATCATCATCATCGCCAGTGGTAGAGCCCACAGCGTATCTCGTTTAACTACAATAATTTGAAAGTAGAAGTTGGCATGTTAAAAAAATGCCACACATCCGATACATCAGCAAGATTTGGTATTTTAAAAAATGCAAAAGAATGAGAGGCCATTTCACGGATGAACCAGGCCACCAATATAGTCACGCCATAATTTACGTGCATACAACTCTGTACTTTTGTGTGCATGACTATTATTGTTGTTGTGTTTGCATACTATTATTGGTTTTTTATGGTCCATAAAAATAAACCTCATATTTTACGAATTATTATTGACGTTAACGATGATCATGATTATAAAACATTAAAGAATTACTGTAAATAATTAATACTATTATGTACTACTGGTAGCAATGTTAATGTTGTACAAAGACCTCACTGATAAACGACTGTAGTACTGACTTGAGAGTACTAAGGGTTATATTATATTTATGTGTACATTATGTATAAACGAAAAAATTGAGTTTGAAAATTGAAATGGGATTGAAATGCAGAATGATGTTAATGTCATTGTTTTACTTCCGTAAACTTTATAGCACCCTGTGAAGGAATTGTGTGCGGACCGCATGCCTTTTGTAAGCTGGATGGACCGGAAACATTCTGTGTTTGTGAAGATGGTTGGTCGTACGATCCAAAGAACATTACTGCTGGATGCATGGACATTGATGAGTGTGACAAGGTTCACGGACCAAATGGAATGTGTGGGGATGGCGCTTTGTGCTCCAACTCGAGAGGATCCTATTCATGTTCCTGTCCACCTGGTTTCTCTGGAAATGCCGAAAAGGCTTGTGCGGACATTGATGAGTGCAAAAGACCAAACGTTTGTGGAGTGGGGGCAACTTGTACAAATACTGCTGGTAATTATGAGTGTTCCTGTCCGGATGGCAGCATTCCAGATCCAGACGCGAAAGTGAAATGTACTGAAGTTATTAAATGTAGCGGAAATGATGACTGTCCAGGAAATGCATTTTGTGATCCCCAAGGTCACCAATGTCTCTGTCCAGAACCAAACGTGGGAACAGATTGTAGACGTAAGTAAAGTAAACTTTAAAAATTGGACTAGATTTATCCCACTAGTGAAGGAACAGCGTAGTAGTAATGACTTTTCTATTTTTTTAATTCTGTTACGTGCAGATCCTTGTGACGAAGTGCAATGTAGTACCAACTCTGAATGTATGCTTATCAACGGTGAAGCGAAATGCTTGTGTCGACCTGGTTTCTCTGGTACTCCATCAGGAATCACTGGCTGCGTTGATGTGGACGAGTGTGCCAATTCCCCTTGCGGAGAAGGTGCATTTTGCCACAACGAGCCAGGTGGCTTCACTTGTGAGTGTCCTGCCGGTTTCGTCGCTGCTTCAGCAAATGAGGACGCTCCATATAAGGCTGGATGCAAGGCCATTGCCCCACCTCAATGTGACGAGAACAAGCCATGTCCTCTGGGTGAGCAGTGTGTGCAAAGCAGTAGCGGACAGAATGTTTGCGCCTGTCTCAACGGATTCATTCGTGATGCGGGTAGTGGAAGATGTAGAGATGTCGACGAGTGTCTTGAAGACAAGGATAAACCACCTTGCGGACTCAACGCAGTATGCAAAAATCTTCCCGGAAGTTATGAATGTCACTGTCCATCTGGTTACCATGGAAATCCGTTCGCTTTGTGCGAAGAATGCTCCAGTGAAGAATGCAAATGTCAGCCACCGTACAGAATTGTAAATGGAACTTGTGTCTTTGGAAACTGTTCCCCACTCCAGCCATGTCCACCAGGAGCGGATTGCATTTCAGTTACCAAGGGAGTAAGCTATTGCGCTTGTCCTGCAGGTTTTGCGACAAATCATGATGGTTCCTGTACTGATGTTGATGAATGCACGGGACCACGAAGACCTTGTTCTGTGGGAGCAGAATGTATTAACAAGCCAGGTAGTTATGAATGCGTGTGCCCACCTGGTTACCAAGGAGATGCATACATCGGAGCGTGTTCTGCTGCCTTGGTCCGTTGTACCGGAGACTCGGACTGTAGCCCCAATGAGAAATGTGTTCAGCCTGGAGAATGTATCTGTCCACCACCCTTCTTCACTGACACCGTTGATGGGAATAAATGTAAAAATCCATGCGAACGTCACCTTTGTGGAATCAATGCCAAATGTACCCCATCAGACCCACCTCGTTGTATTTGCGAGCCTGGCTACGAAGGAAACCCAAATACCGGATGTGTTGACATTGATGAGTGTCAGAATAAGCCATGCTCAGAGGGTGCTATTTGTATAAATAACAAGGGAGGTTACCAATGTGTCTGTCCAAAGGGAACAGCTGGAGATCCACATGGACCTGAAGGATGCAAGGGTGAAGCTTCAACCAGTGAGTGTAGACTGGATAAAGACTGTCCAGATCCTTTGAAATGTGACAGCGGATCCTGCGTGAACCCTTGTGCGGCCGGACGAAATGGAGCAATACCTTGTGGAGAGAATGCCGTTTGTGAGCCTGAAGGTCATGCTGCTTGGTGTAGATGCTTGCCAGGATTTGAAAAGGGACCAGGAGATAAATGTGTTAGTGCTTGTCAAGGTGTGCTCTGTGGTGCTAATGCACAGTGTATTGCGACGATAGACGGCCCAACTTGTGCTTGTTCCGAGGGCTTTGTTGGAAACGCTTTCCCTGGTGGTCACTGCGTTCCAGAACTGTGCTCCCCAAGTAATCCCTGTGAAGAACCACAAATATGTGTGGGAGGAAAGTGTAAGGAAAGATGTGAAGATGTTGTTTGTGGAGTCGGGGCAACATGCGATAAGAATACCAACCAGTGCGTGTGCATGCCTTTCTACATTGGAAACCCCAACTTGAAATGTGTTGCACGTAAGTTGTCCATAAAAAATATTATAAAACTCAAATTAGACTATTTTTGAAACAGTTGAAATTTTTGTATCATGTTTAACTATGTATGTTTTTGTATTTCTTAGCGACCGAACCACCTTCATGCAGACCAAAATGTGGAGAAAACGCGCATTGCGAGTATGGAGATGGTGGTAACACCATGTGTGTATGTAACCAAGGAACAACCGGAAATCCCTATGAAGTCTGTGGTGCTCAAGACCGATCCTGCAGTGCTACCCGTTGTGGAAGTAACGCTGAATGTCGCGAAGTTGGTGGGTCAGTCGAATGTGTTTGTGAACAGGGTTATCTGGGTAATCCCTACGTTCGGTGCGATGATGTGGATGAATGCCAAGGTAACGCTTGCGGACAAAACGCAGTATGTATTAATCAACCCGGTCGATTCGATTGTCGGTGTCGTGAAGGCTTTCTTGGAAACCCCTTTGAGTTCTGTCATCAAAGACCTGCTAATCTTGTCAACTGTGAAAAGACGGAATGCAAGTGTGACGCCAAGACACCATGCCCTGATGGTTTCACTTGCACAAAAGGAGTTTGTCGAGACCTCTGTGCTCGAGTTTCTTGTGGACCCAATGCCATCTGTAACAATCAAGGCCAATGTGTGTGTGCCCCCGGATACACTGGAAATCCAACACTTGGTTGCAAATCAGAAAGCTGCCGAAACGATCTGGATTGTGCTTCTGAAGAGATTTGCTTCACTGTCAGCTATGGAGTCAGAAAATGTATCAATTCTTGTACTCGCATCCAGTGTGGTCCTAATGCCCTGTGTGTGAGCGAGAACCACAGAAGCGCTTGTATTTGTCAAGATGGTTACATTGGAAATCCAACGGATCTTCGTCTCGGCTGTCAACTTACTGGTGTCAGAGAGCACACTTGTGATGCAGACTCTGACTGTGCTGGAAGCTTTGTTTGTCAACCAGATGTCAACGGACTCCGTCAGTGTGTTGATCCCTGTTTCAGTTTTGTTTGTCAAGATCCAAATGAATATTGCAGTAGTCGAGTAGGTCAGCCAAAATGTCAATGTCTTGAGGGCTTTGTTCGCAACCCACAAACATCAACTTGTGAGCAGCCGGCCTTCCCAGATTGTACCACCGACTCGGACTGCGCATCAAGTGAAGCCTGTAAACCAGACGGTCTCGGAGTTTTGCGCTGTACTCCAGTCTGTTCTCCAGTCAACTGTCCAACCTGCAATTTCATCAGTTGTGCTTCCAATGCTGAGTGCGTACCTCTAAACCATTCACCATCGTGCCAATGTCTTGCAGGTTTCACAGGTAATCCCAATGACAGAAACGGATGCTACTCACTTCGTCAAGACGAGTGCTCATCAGATGCCCAGTGTCAAGAGAGTGAGATATGCGTAAAGGAAGCAGGTAGTAGTAGAAACCGTTGCACACCGGTATGCGACACAGTACAATGTGGACCCGGTGCCGTTTGTGTCAGCAATAATCATGCTGCTCAATGTCAATGTCCGGGAGGAGGTCGTTACAAGGGAGATCCTAGCGATGTGAAGCAAGGCTGCGTTGAGGTGCCATGTATCTACAACCAAGACTGTCCACCCCATCAACTCTGCAACAGATTGACCAACAAATGCATGGACGTGTGTGAGGAAGACTCTTGTGGAACGAATGCCGTGTGCATAGCTGAAAAACAAAAGGCCCAGTGTATCTGCCCATCTGGATTTAAACCTGATCCCAGAGCAGAAATTGCTTGCACTGCCATCAACTCTTGCCAAAATAATCCATGTCACGCTTCCGCTATCTGTGAAAGTGTTGTGGAAGGATACGTTTGTAAGTGCCCCCCAGGTCAGGTCGGAGATCCCATCGGAACTGGTTGCAAAAGTGTCAGCGCCTGCTCGAATGATGACCAATGCCCAGCATCTTCCGTTTGTGAGAATGGTCGTTGTGTTGACCCTTGTAGTCATGCTTGTGGAGCAAACAGTCAATGCCAGATTGTTGGAAGGAATGCCACCTGCTCATGTGTTTCCGGTTTCGAAGGCTCTGCTGATAAGGGATGTGTTCGAGTTAGTAAATCCTGCTCTTCCGACGTGGATTGTGATGGCAGCCTTTGCATTCGCGACCAGTGTAAGGTTATCTGTCGACAATTGTCTGATTGTGCGGAAGGGGAAAGATGTGTCAGCTCCATGTGTATGCTTCCTTGTATTGGCCATACCCAATGTCCTGCTGGACAAGCATGCGCTGGAGGATTCTGCGTAAGCGGTTGTAGAAGTAACAAGGAATGTCCCAGAGAACAGTCGTGCATAAACCATCAATGTATCGACCCTTGTGAAGTGGATGGAGCTTGTGGACCTAATGCTCTTTGTCGGGCAATTTCTCACTCGGCCCAATGCTACTGCCCAGATGGGTTCCAAGGAAATCCCACTGCCATTGAAGGTTGTGTTCGAAAACCACAGTATTGCTCTGCCAGCCAAGATTGCTCCGGTCAAGGTCACATTTGTTTGGGAGGAATGTGCGTTCTCTCTTGCGACGAGAATGTGCCTTGTGCACGGGGAGAGAGATGTCAGAATAATATTTGTATGAAGGTCTGCTACACCGACTCCAACTGTCAAGCAGGAGAAGTTTGCGTTGAAGGAGTGTGCCACCCTGGCTGTCGTTCTGATTCTGACTGCAAAGCAGCTGAGGTCTGTATTTCAAACAAATGTAGATGTGGAACTGGATTTGAGAGTGGACCCACCGGATGCCATGATATCAATGAATGCGATCAAAACTCTTGCCACCCTTCAGCAAACTGCATCAACGTACCAGGTTCTTTCAAATGTGCTTGTCCTCAGGGTCTAATCGGTGATCCTTATCAAGCTGGATGTACACAACCTCATGAATGCGGAACAAACACAGATTGTCCTGATAACTTAGCTTGTTTCCCTGGACCAAACGACGTGCAAAGATGTTCTGATCCTTGCACCGACATGGACAACATGTGCGGACCAAGAAGCAAATGTGTTGTCACAAACCACGCTCCAGAATGTATTTGTCCTCCAGATCACAAGGGAGATCCATACAACAAACGAATTGGCTGTTACCCTGTAGAATGTCTTGCTGACCAGGACTGCGCAGAGGACAAGGCATGCGATCCCACTTTGAACAAATGCATCAATCCTTGTAACGCCATTGCATGCGGCAAGGGAACTTGTCAAGTACAAGCTCACAAAGCGTTCTGTGAATGCTCCAGAGGATATCAAGTGAAGAACAACCAATGTGTGGATGTCGATGAGTGCGTTCTAAGTAAACCTTGCCATGCCACAGCCGTCTGTCACAACACCTTGGGAGGATACACCTGTTCCTGTCCTCCAGGACAGGTCGGAGAAACCCTCAAAGGTCAAAGTGGATGCAGAGCTGCGGAGGAATGTTATTCTGATGGGGAATGTCCAGACAGTGCTGTATGTAGAAAAGGAAAATGTCAGGATGCTTGTGAGAAAGCTTGTGGCATCAACGCTGAGTGTACCGCCAAAAACCATCGACCAGCTTGTCGTTGTCCATTCCAAACTTCTGGAGATCCCTTCAAGGAGTGTATTCAGTTGGAATGTGAAGTTGGCAACGACTGTGCATCTGATGAGGCCTGCATCAATCAAAAGTGCGTCAACCCATGTACCCTCCAAAATGTGTGCGGACAGAATACAAACTGTTCTGCAGTGAACCATCAAGCTTACTGTGCCTGCCTTTCTGAGCATTATGGAGACCCCCTTCAAGGATGTCTAATGGTTGTTCCATGCAATGACAATACACTTTGTCCTGCCAGCTCTAAATGCAGTAATGGAATTTGCACACCCCTATGTAGCTCCAACAGAGACTGCCACGCCAACCAAGTTTGTTTGGAAGGTGCTTGCCAAGGCTCCTGCCAATCGGACGGGGACTGTCCTTCATTCCAAATCTGCCAGAATGACATTTGCCAAGAACAGTCCAAATGCAAAGAGGACTCTGATTGTGCTTCCGAGGAAGTTTGCAGGGATAACAGATATGGTCAACTGGAATGTCAACATGTTTGTAAAAATCTTGTATTGTGCGGTAGGAATGCAGAATGCTCAGCCAGCGACCACAAACCTATTTGCAAGTGTAAGCCTGGATTCTTTGGAGACCCAACCGATGACAGAATTGGTTGTCAACCGATAGAGTGCCAGAGTAGTACAGACTGTCCTTCTGACAAAGTCTGTTCTGAATACAAGTGCCAAGTTGCCTGTAGGATTAGTAACCCATGTGGAGAGAACGCTCTCTGCATTTCAGATAACCATCAAAGTCTTTGTCAGTGCCAGCCTGGCTTCACCGGTAATCCAGCAAAGGACTGTGTATCCATCAACTTTTGTGCGGAGAAGCCTTGTGGACCTGGAGCAGTTTGCGATAACACCCGAGGCTCATACAAATGTCTCTGCCCCATCGGTACTGTTGGAGATCCATACACTCAAGGCTGTTTGCCAGTGTCAGAATGTAAAACAGATGGTGATTGTCCAGAGTCTACGACTTGTGCAAGAATCAGCGGAAGCAACAAATGTAGGTCTGTTTGTGACGGAGTTCAGTGCGGAGCCAATGCAGAGTGTGCTTTCAGAAATCACCAACCATTCTGTCAATGTCGTCAAGGATACGAAGGCAATCCCAAGGACCTCATTCAAGGCTGCTTCCCCACGCCAACACCGTGCAAGAGTAATGCGGATTGTGCTCAAAACACTTACTGTGATGGACACGTATGCAAATTACCATGTCAAGGAGATGGGGACTGTGGACCTAGCGAAGTCTGCGATAGGAATCAATGTGTCAGCCCATGTGATGTTCCAGGAGCTTGCGGACTCAATGCAGAGTGTACTACAGCCTATCATAATAAACAGTGCTCATGTCCTCCAGGATTCACTGGAAACGCAGCAATGGAATGTGTCAGAGGTAAGAATATAACATGAAGTGTTGATCAACCATCGTTTTACCTACGTAGTTATACATTAAGCTTACTTATGTTTATATTGTTCTTTTTACAGTGGCTGTACCATGCCAAGAAAGCAAAGAATGTGGTCCAGGCTACACTTGCACTGAAGGAATCTGTTTATTGGGCTGTGGAGATGATAGCAGTTGTGCTGTTAATGAACGCTGTCTCAATGGAAAATGTTTATGTAAGTAGAAAATGAGAAGATTATTAATATTTATTCGCAAAAGTTAACAATAATAAACTCATGATGATGATTACTGTTTTTCCTACAGTGAGCTGCCGTGTTGACAATGATTGTTTCCTGAGCCACATTTGCCTAAACAACATGTGCGTTATCGGCTGCAGAGCAAACACGGACTGCAGCGGCAGCGAGGCTTGTGTTGGTCAACGATGTGCAAATCCATGTGAAGCCCAGACATGCGGCCCCAACAGTGTTTGTACTGTGGTCAACCATCAGCCCAAATGTTCTTGTCCATCAGGTATGATTCCAAACCCAACTCCTTTCGTCGGATGTGTTCGAGAGCCAACAGTGTGTCTCCATACCAGAGACTGTGGCGACGGTTATCTTTGTGAGAGTGGATCATGTCGCCCCATCTGTTCTACCAATGCCAACTGTCTCAGTAACGAGATTTGTGACAAGGGAGTCTGCAAACCAATTTGTAGAAAAGACAGTGACTGCCGTTCTGGAGAAATCTGTGAAGGCCTTACATGTATCGCTGGATGCCGATCTGACACCGAGTGCCCACCAACACATGCTTGTTCTAATAACAAGTGTGTGGATCCATGCACATCTCCTCTGGCCTGTGGAGTGAACACCCAATGCTCTACAAGAAATCATCAAGTCCAATGTAAATGTCTAGATGGATTAACTGGAGACTCCAGAGTAGCTTGCAGGGCACCTGAGGTAGCGTGCAGCGTCAACGAGGATTGTACTAGTGGCCACAGCTGTATTGACAATATTTGCAGACCACTTTGTACGAGCGATGCCAATTGTTTGGCGGACGAAAGGTGTATTGGAGGGTTATGTAAGCCCCTTTGCAGTGTGGATGATCAATGTCGACCAGGATACATTTGCCAGGGCCAGATTTGTCTGCAAGGATGTAGGAGTGACAACCAGTGTGCAACGGATAAGGCGTGTATCAATCGCCAATGTAGAGATGCTTGTAAGAACATTGTTTGCGGAACTTGCTCCAGCTGCCAGGTTGTCAATCACTCACCTCAATGTAGTTGTCCATCGGGAACTATTGGAAACGCTCTAGAAAGCTGTATTACGCCACCAGCGCGTTGTGCTGGAACACTTTGCGTGGGAGGTGGCAGATGTGAGGGAGGCTACTGTGTCAAAGCTTGTAACAACACGGACAGTTGTGGATGCGGCCAAACTTGCCTCTCAGGAGAATGCAGGAATCAGTGTTTTAAGGATGACATGTGTCCTCAAGGTCAACTGTGTGAACAAGGATTGTGTATTTCTGGATGTAGACAAAACACTGACTGCAATCAGGATTCAGCTTGTCTCGTTGGAAAATGTACTGATCCCTGCTCCCAGGCACCTTGTGGAACCAACGCTCTCTGCAGAGTGTCGCAACATCGGCCAATCTGCTTGTGCCCCAATGGCTATCAAGGAGAACCAAGCAAGGAGTGCAGACAAGTCGAGTGTAATAGAGACGACGACTGTAGCCCTCTCCAAATGTGTATTCAAGGAAGTTGCAAAAATCCATGTCTGCAACCAGGAGCTTGTGGAACAAACGCTCAGTGTAGAGTCATCAACAGGAAGGCTCAGTGTACTTGCCCACTTGGTCATGTCGGAGATCCAAGACAAAAGTGTGCGATTGACGAGAATGAATGCTTGAGCAATCCATGCGGAGAAAATGCCAAATGCATCGACACCATTTCCGGATATAGATGTACATGTGAAAGCGGCTGTAGTGGAGATCCGTCAAAGGGATGCGTGTGCAAGCCCCACAATGCTTGCGCTGATATCAGATGCGGATTGAATGCAGTATGTCAAGTGGATGTAAGGACAGGAAAGGGATCATGCAGATGTCCTGATAACTTTCCAGATGGAAATCCCAATGTGGAATGTAAGCAAAGTTATTACTTTTCTGTGTGAACTGTGGACGACTGCACTAATTTTTTACTTCAATTTGACACAAATCATTTTTATTACTTTCTCAGGTAAGCTTGAAAAGAGACAAGATGACTGTCGCGTGGTCGGTTGTGGCAAAGGTGCTCAATGTGTCAGCCAAGGCGGAGTGTACGCATGTAAGTGTCCACCAGGAACAAGGGGTAATCCAGAGCAGTCTTGCACCGCAGGTACGTCCAGCATTTCCCAAATTTTTCTCGCTTGCTTCTCATTTTTATTATTGCAGCAGCATCAAAACGAAAGGTCAAAAAAATTATTACATGGTGAATGTGGATACCATGATAAAGTATTAGCGATAAATACGCATAATCAATAGTAATTTAATTTGTAATAAGACTGACTGTTAGGGTATGTGTTAGAGTAGGATAGATTATATTTCTACCAATAAGAAAACTCCATCATGTAACCTGACTTACCAACCATTGAATCATTAAGTGTGAATTTGATTGTAAAAACTTGAAACGCCATGAAACTTATTATTATCAAAATGTCCTGTATAGAGTTACAATGTTCATCTGATGATGAGTGTCTGCATGAACAAGCCTGTGTTCAGGGCCAGTGCATAGACCCATGTAAACTGCGTGGGGTGTGCGGTCAAAACGCACTCTGCCGAGTAATGAAGCATAGACCCTGGTGCTCTTGTCCCCAATGTTACGTCGGAAAACCAACAGAAGCCTGCTACCCCGACCCACACTGCAACGAAGGTCGAAATCCCATTGGAATCGTACAGAAATGTCGATCTGACAGAGACTGCCCTCAGTCGCTTGCTTGCAACCGGGCAATTGGCACTTGTGAAAATCCATGTGTTTCCACTGCCCTCGGATATCAGATCCTAGCTTCATGTACCCAAAATCATCGCTGCGAAGTGCAAAATCACAAGCCAGTTTGCGTCTGCAAGAATAACCTAGTCATTAACGAGAGGATGGAATTGACCTGTCCAGGAAACGAACGAGAAGCGGGTTGTCGAGCAGACTACGAATGTGCCGACAATCTCGCCTGTCTCAACGAAAAATGCCAAAGCCCATGCGATAGTCAATTTTGCGAGGCAAACAAGAGTTGCCGTGTGATAAACCATAAGCCACTTTGCTTCTGTGATAGTCATGAATGCCAAGCTAGCGCTTCAATCTGCCTAAAGCATTCCGGTTGCCCACCACACTTGGCTTGCGTCAACTACCAATGCCAGGACCCCTGTGCAAATGTTCAGTGCCCAGGCAATGTGCCTTGCTTTGTACAGGACCACATTGGAAAGTGTAAATTCTGTCCACCTGGCTATGTTGCAGATGGACGAAATGGATGCAAAGGTAACGGATCTAGTCAAAAGGAGATGATGATGAATCGCTTAGATGCCAGTAGTAGTTTAACCGAGAGACAATGTTTTCTCACCAGTATCCTAAACCATTATTACTACTAGCAACAAATACAACCACTACCAAAAAAATCTCTAATTACTGACTCACACCCTCTAAAAAAATATAAATCACCACTTTGAACTTTATTATTATTATTATTATATTATTTTAAAATTTAGACTCACTACTCATTCAACAAGATCATGGTGGTTTAATCACAAGCCTATTTCAAACGCACAATTAATCTTGTTAATAATTCAAAAAGTACATTTTAATCTTTCATATAAATCCAATCAGTGGTTAAGATAAGTTAACAAAAAAATCAATTGAATTATCATGCCGTTTTATGACCATCAGTTTATGGCAATGCGCAGTATTTATGTATGTATGTAAGACCGGAAAAAAGTGATAGTTTTGTGCGTTCAAAACTCGACGGAACACTAAAAGCCAACCACAAATCAGCAATTAAACAATTGAGCAACAAGAAAACAAGAATCACCATCAACATTCCAGCACCTAACCTAAAACAAGCACCACAACAAAAAAACAAAAAGGAACACAAAATTACAAAAAATAATCCACTTTGTCTATCTTCGTCCAAACAACAAAGGTACTATAATATTAGAATTATATAGGTACGCAGGAACGACAAGATAGAACGACATCCGACTCTCTAAATTTTTAAAATATTATGAACAGTTTCAATGGAATTATTAACATGTATACATACGTATACATGACGGCGTACTTTACACATCAACACTCAACACACAACCTTTCAACACAGATACATCCTCCAAAGTTTATGCATAAATTAATTTGTAGTCATTATTTTAGAAAAAGCTTGTATTCGTAGTCAAATTTAATTTCAGTTAGTCTCTAGAGAAAATTCTATTTGTACATTGTAGAATTTTTTTTTAATGCGTAGCTTTTACAGCTATGATTTTGCTACAAGTTGCACAGTAATTTGTTGTGTATGCCTGATTTTACTGAAAAATGCAGCCCAAACAGCATTTTAAAAGCATACATGCGAATTTAATGATTACATGGAAACAAAGTAACAAAGTAAACTGTTTGTATACAGTCAGTGAATCCACAACCAGCATCCCACCAATCACTACCATTCCAAGCAACATAAGCGAACCACCACGCTGCACAAGGAACTATCACTGTGATCAAACCGAAGCCTGCATTCAATATGACTGTAAAAATCCGTGCATTGAACTGGATACTTGTGGTATCAGGGCATCATGTAGGGTTTTGAACCACAGGCCAGTTTGCTTTTGCCCCCCAAATTATAGAGGAAACCCATATGAGCTGTGCATACCTTTAGGTGATGAAATAGTTTTAGGTAACAGGACAAATCTTGATGGAACGTTTACGTCGACAGAAGCAACAAAACCGGTAAGTGACAGGGGTCGTAATGACTTGAATGACACTAGTACGGACGTCACAGAATTCCCATTACAACCCTCCACCGAACAACCTCAAGGACTAGTCACGTTTCAAATTGATCAACCCAGCACGACATCCGAACCAAGAAGAGGACCGGGAATTGTCCCAATCTTGTTTCCAATGACAACAGAAAGCGTTACGGAAGATATAACCACAATCATAACTACCACAAAACCTTCAGAAACAACTAGAAAAGGAAAAAATACAGAGCTACCATCAGACGAAACGACAACTACTGCATACTTTGACGACAATGATGACTTGAGCTCCACAACAGAAATCTCCAACACAACACGTGACATTTCCACTGAAACAAGTGCAACCAATGAAACTGAAAGCACCACAACTATCTTAAGGACAATGGGCACTGAGAGAACAACAACAACTTTCTCTGAGCTGACTACTAATATTCCTGGCAGAACAACCGAATCTGCATTCGACACCACACTGGGAGTCGAAACTACAACACCATTCTCGCGAGACATGATAACCAAAGAACCGAGACTTGAAGACATTTCAACGGATGCCACAACTGAGCGGTTTGTGCCGACCACTGGGTCCACTCGTGCTGAAACCACATTCGAGTCGACCACACTTCCAGGCAGAACAATGGGCACTGAGAGAACAACAACAACCTTCTCTGAGCCTTCCACAACTTTCCCCGGAAGAACAACCGAATCTGCATTCGACACCACGCTGGGCGTCGAAACTACAACACCATTCTCGCGAGACATGATCACCAAAGAACCGAGACTTGAAGACATTTCAACGGATGCCACAACTGAGCGGTTTGTGCCGACCACTGGGTCCACTCG